>JAPYYT010001745.1:0-23726 GCA_030522565.1 Ceratosolen corneri
GGGGGGGGGGGGGGGGGGGGGGGGGGGGGGGGGGGGGGGGGGGGGGGGGGGGGGGGGGGGGGGGTGGGGGGTGGAGGTGGTGGTGGCAGCTAGCTAATGCAGCCAAAGTGGATTCCCAATGATATTATCTTTAATCGCGTGGTGGTGAGGAGGCTCTCTTTCCTCGTATTGACCTCGTGCTCCACTCCCAAGGAGCGAGTGCGGTTATTCCGAGCAGAGTTGGCTTTATCGCGCCGGCGGCACTAGTCTGTCGACACTGAAATGCACGACTCGGCTCGCCCGCTGAATTATTGGTTTTATTGTCTATGGTTTAGCCGGTGGCGGGCACCTGTATTACCTAGATGGATGCCTCTAATGAATGACGAGTTAGACATGGGCGCATACCGCCTGGAGGCAGAGCTGCACCCCGGGGGGATATTTTGGTAGGCTCGAGTTAATTATGAAAGGGCCGGGTTATGTGGGCTTATTAGGCCTCGAAGCATCGACCGCTCACTTACTATTGCGTGGGAAATTCTGGTATTCGGATCTCGAATTTCGGATCTCGAGCGAAGCCTCGGAATAGTTTCGCAGCCGAGTGCAGAAGAATCGGGATTAGCGGGCTAAATGAGTATTTACGGATGATTGGGGGGCATTTGTCGTGAATTTAGGCTATTATCTGGCCATTGTCGTACTCGCCTATCGCCTTAAATGAATCATTGGCTCAAGAAAGCAGTCGTTAGTCGTAGAATTTTTCATTTGCAGAATACGCGTAGAATGATTCACCATTGCTTAACCGTTTTTACATGGGACAGGAAGCTTGCATGGCTTTCACATCCCATCATATGATTTTATATCCCTTTCTTTCAACGCCTTTCTCGGTCAATTTCATTAAAAAATTCGCTTCTCGATGATCTAGCGTTATTTATCGATTTTACAGCAGAGCCAGCGATAAGGATGTGAGGCCGTAAAATCTCTATTACAAGTATTGTCGTACGATTGATATTTATATTAAATATCCCATGCAGAGCCATATCTCGGGAGATTCCAGCTATAAAGTCGAAACGATTGAAAGAATATATATATATATCCCGCGAAATAAAAGATATATCGGTCAATTCAATAGGAATTAGTTGGCTCGATGACGAACAATTCTTCTCCCGGCCCTCAAACTCCCGCAAGACAATTTTTTCTCCACGCCCGAGCAAGGACCATAAATAAATCACAGGCTTCTCTCGAGCACTTCCGGAGGGAGAAGTGTACAACAAAAGTCACCCGTTGGAGCAGTTAACGCGTAAATTATATTGGCCGTAAAGGAAGGAATCATGTACGCCGGGGAGACAGTCAGAGGCGAGAATTGCGGAAAAGTTGAAGACGTCGCCCCAGTGTGAATTTATTTTGCCGAACGATGCTTAAGAGGCCCAAGACTTTTCACTCGGGCAATTAAAGCGTCCGAGGCGTCGCCACTCCCCTTGACACTCTCGGGCATTTCCGCCTCTATAAAAAGTCCAACGAGCCGACATTGCGCCAAATTCACAATGCAACGCAGAGATCAGAGGAGCCACTAATTTTCTCATTCACTAATCTTCTCTCTTCCCTTTGCTCCTTTCAATACGCGATCCTCCGATATTTATCACTGCTTTGTTACAAGAGTGCCGGGTCACGTAAACTTTGTTTTACGGAAGCCAACGTCGCCTATGAAAGGAAAAAAGTAGATACAACTGTCACACCAAAGTTCGATACGTATATATTAAAAAAGTCTAAAAATGCAGATTTCTTTTCTTTTTTTTTTTTAAAGAATCAGTCATATCGGTACATATCGCCAAAGGCGCCTCGAGTTCTGTAAGCTCCGCCCGTTGCTTGTTACTAAAAGAATATCTTTATCACTGTCTGCGCACTCGAGTTTACAAATGGCAGCGGCTCCGAACGATGGCAGCTTATCTTTTTTCACTTTTCTCTCATTCTGAGCTGTAACTTTAGACGACAACCAATCACATTCGGCACAGACACACACACACACACACACGCACACAGACGCGCTTGCCATCCAGATGTTTGTAAAATCATTTGCTGTTACTACTGTACTTTATGAAATCTCTGCTTACTTAACACACATAAGGCTTAGGCTCTTACGTACTGTAGATGTGACGACAATTACATGGAGTTGGTCATTGAGAGAGGTCAATAAACTGCTTATTGGCTATTAAGCCTGGCAAAATATACCATTTCGATACTTTTTTACATTACTTTAGCTATCGATTAATAAGCACTGAGCCATTTAATTTAACAAACTATCAACGTCCCTTCGAGAGAAACAGCAAATTACTTAAGATTATTGAAATTTGAGGTAAAAAAAAATTACACCTCGCCAATAGCGATAGTATAAATTATTTATTTTCTTAAAAATATTAAAGAGAGAAAGAGAAAAAAAAAGAATCCGAGTTATTAAAGTTCTCTTATTAAAAAGATCCTATAAAAAAAGTTCTTGGTCCGGCAACAAATTTTACTCTCATTTACGTAAGAAAGTTCGAGTCAGTGGTACGCAGGAAATACTTTAAGCGATTCTTACTTTTGAAAATCAATATATCCAAATTTCCACGTGCCTCTAATACTTTAATAATTCGGCCCCACAGGCGAATAAGAAGATTTGGATGGCAACATCTTTGTGCAGCATAATGAGTGTCGAAGAAGATGGCGAACACTCCCTGCACTTTCTCGCAGCGTGCTTTATAAAATTAATGTTGACGGCTTTTCATTATTTCAGCATTACAGCCAGAAATGAAGAGGGCCTACACGCCTTTTACTAAATAGCTCCTTGTTATAATTTCACAACAATTATATTCTCAACGATACATCTGATCTGAAAATTTTACAAAGTAATTATTCCTCTATAATTCTCTATAATTCTTTTGCGCTTCTACGTAGTCAAGAATCCTAAGGCTCGATGCATTGCGAACGTTAAAAGATACATAATCTTTAGAAGGTTACGAGAATTACTCGTGCCATCAAAAGTCCAAGAGAATTAATTCCTCTGCTGCGTGTTATAATTCTTATGTTGAACTTTGCAGTAGAAGAATGCGATTTTAATCGGCCACGTGGAGAATCGTTCGCTTACATTACATGTCTTTCAACTTTCAAAAACTGACGAACTTTTACTTTCTCTCAGGCAAGCCAACTTAAAAGTTACATCCTCTTAAACACGTTACTCCCAATTAATTCAATGCCGAGACATTACGACATATAAAACTCGTGTAGAGATCGATAATTCGAGGGTAGACGACAACGTAACTGTTTACCTTCATTACGTTCTCGCAAACATATTAATTTATACTTAGTATCTATATATCATGTACTTTAGATATAATCAATGATTGTACTTATTTAAAAAAATTGCAATAATACGTTAAGATGATAATTTTTTCCGAACGAAGAATTATTAAATGCGGATAACAATTAATGTTATAAATCGCTCTTAATGAGTGTTAAATGCAAAATAAAATAATAAAAGAGACACTATAATTTATAAATACAACTAGTTTCTAAATTAAGTAGCTCAAGAAGAATATTTTTTTCTAAGAAGAAAATTTATCCTGAGAGTAATTCTCATTTATTCTTTTATGTATGAATTAAAGATTGTAACTGTAATATAAAATTTGACTGCTGCAATGAAAAGATATCAAACTTTATTCTCTTATCTTATATATTTCAATATGAATATATTATATATATCTATATATTCGAATGTATACGAATAGTTGGTAATTTTTAAATTACTATAAACGCAACCCAATATACTTAATATATTCCATCTAGCGTATATGATATAATTTCCTAAATATTAAATGATAATCCAAAGACTAAAGAATTTAATAAAAATTTTATTAAATTATATTTTCATTTTAATATTATTATTTTAAAATACAACAGTATGTTCTACATTATTATTTTAGTATTCAAATTTGTATTAATCAGGCAATTTATTTTTCAATATACTATTTGAACAAATATTAAACATTATAATATTTTAATGTTGGTCTAATCTTATAATATTCCTCCTATTTTACATAGAATTTATTGAAAATTGTTCTTATTTTAAGAAATATTATTAGAACAGTGAATGTAAAGTTTATTTTTAAAAGAATCTTAAATATCCGATTAATATTCATATTTATCCCACTACAATTATAAATACTACTTAAGGTAAGAGCCTACTACCATAAGTTTAACTATAATATGTTTATTTTATTTATCTTTAAAATATTTAGCATTATAAATCTATGCTAAATAATTATATTGCAGTAAAATTTATTAGTATGGGAGAAATTTGGAAAATTATGAAATAATTGGAAAAATATGGGAAAATCATGTAATTTATTGACAATAGATTGGAAAGGTATCGTTTTCTCCTTATGACAGGAATTATTTTTCTGCTTAACAAATATATATGGCTCAGATCAAATACAGTAATATATTTGAAATAGTATGAACTCATCTCTAAAATTTAAATGTGAAATAAAATTTACTTAATTAACTTGTAATATCTTTCAATTTATATATATTTCATATTTAATTGAATAGAGCATTGCTAGCAATGTAATATTACAAATAAAAGCAAACTATGGCATTTTACTTATTATAACGAACGTATAAGAATTATATACACGTCATATTATAATACCAATAATTATAATTACATCCATATTTTTATATATAGATGTAGATTGAAATATATTTTTTTGTAATATTTCGAGTATATATACGTATTAAATGATTAAACAACAAATAAAAATTGCATGTAAATAGTATAAAATTTTCTTTTAAACTGAAAATAAAGAATTAGTATTTTATTATAATAAACAATAGTCACATATTTTGAGATAAACGTATAGTTGCAGAAGGTTCATGTTAATTGAGGAACTGTATAGTTCATCTATTCTACATATTTTATATAACAGGCAAAATTATTGATTTGGAGTACGTCAAATTGTAATATACTTGTCTATTTGTATTATTATTGATCTCTTAATTCGTATAAATATTTAGTTTTGGAATATCGGCTACGATGAAACTGGATAAATAATTCACATTCATTACCAGTCTTAACACATTTTGTAATGGGATTCTGAGAGCTTTCGAATAAGTTGCCAATTATTCAGTACAAGGCTTTGAAAAAAAATTTAGAATAATTAAAATCACTTTGCAGATTAATTAAAATCACTCGACTGATTCGTTAAAATCACTTGACTGATTCATTAAAGTAACATACTATTTTCAATACACAGCAGCCTACATTTCCACCTAATTATTTCAATATTACGTACGGATGAAAGTATATGTACATTTATTTATGAATTTTTTTGGAATAATTAAATGTAATTTGCTACTAAATACATGTAATAAGTTGAAATTCTAATAATAATGAAATCGAGTTTTCAAGCCTCGATTAGTACATATGATATAAATATATTGGATATGAATAAAAATTATTGAAATAAATAAATTATAAAATTAAATTATTTGTAATCAGCTTTTCAATATCTAGTATTAAACATTTAATACCTGCATTACTAAGCTGGAGACGAAAATTTCAAAAAAAATTAAACCTGCAATAATAAATAAAATACGATAATCAGATAACAAAATACCTCCGCCGAATTGTTATGAAAAGCTCGTGTATCATTTTAAATTTTGAGTAGTGTGTGCGCGTGTGTATGTGTACGCATGTATACGCGTCTGATTTATTTAGTATGTAAAGTATAAATGAAATTGAAGATTTATTATTATAATAATAGTTAATATGTATTGTAACATTAAAGCGGCGACTGCTGTCGTAAAATTTAAAAGAAAATTTTATAATTGAACTTGTATGAATTAATGTCAAATGCGGCACAGTTGTCAAGCGTGAGCTCGCTTCAAAACTAAACTAATTTAAGATTACCAAAATATTTTAAGACTCATGGAACAGTTACGTTTCCTCCTTATTCAAAATCGCAATTAATTAATAAATCTTTAACACTCGTCAAACTTTTTCGAAATTTCACGCTCATTAATTCACAACGACTGTTTAAAGCAATATGTGCTACTTTCTGTTTTTGATTTCTGCATTATTATGAATAAACTAACTATGCACGATGATTGTTATCGTTATGTTCTACAATACCGTCATTAATTGTCCAACAGTACCGCGTACGAGATAATAATTATGATTACTTCCCAAAGAATAAATTTACTTAAAATATACGATACAAGATGATTTAAAGTCCATTATCATTATTATTATGATGTATTTCCACAAAACTGGCTAATTGCCGTAACAAATTAATTTTCAATACTCTTTTAATCAACTTCATATTATTCATTAGAAGAAATTATCGATATTCTTCGATATTTCGGATAAAAGCATTCACCGTTACATAATGATTGATATCGTATTTGCGCGCGAGCATTTAAAACCATTGCGTCACATAATAAGGAGGAAAAGTTCCGGCCTCATCCCTCATCACAATAATCCATACATGATTTCGTCAATATACACGCCACCACTGCAATAATCACATTTCATTGTCCGTGAAACATAACTCGAAATTAAGATGCTCTCGTGCATTGTGCACTCCGGATATTTGCTTCTGCACAGTGAGCACTCACACATATGAGCATAGTTGGGGTGTAGGAATGCCGTAGCGACTCTTTGTACCCCGAAGCAAGTGAGTGCCCATTCCAAGCCACTGCCACCTACGACCTTTGACCCAAGAAATTCAATTATAGTAAGCGATAATACGGATGGGGTTGTCGCAAAATTTCTCCTCCTCAAAATACCTGATTTTCCCTCCTCCTCCTCCGCCTCTCATTTTTCCCTGCCCGTAAAATAATTTCCCAATTAATCACCCCGTCATTATTAATTATTGAAGCATGTATGCTCTCGCGATGCCGCGCACTAAGTTTAATTTAATAAGTTCGGTGTTTTTCGGTATTTCGCAAGTTTATTGTGGCTGGCGGGAAAGCCATAGATCACAGTTCTGTTACATCAAACATTACATTGGCTAATTGCATTATCAGGAATTTTTAATTACCAGGCAACAGAGAAGCAAGTCCGGAGCATTATTTTGCCAAGGCATGCGGCTTTAAAATTTGATAAACTTGGATAGAAAACTTTTTAACTGCCGCCCGACTACACTGGCTATAATGAGTTATGCCAGAAGTATTTACTTATAAAGTCGTATAAACCCGTTTGTTTGCCCCCGAACGAACTAACTTTCCATCATTTTTATAATTATCTGCTTTGCCCAATTTTCGACGCATGCACGGCACTTTTATTCTCCGAACGCTTTCCACGACGACGACGATTCCCCCCTGCCATATGTCGCAATCAATAACTTCAATGTTACAAAGCTACTTGTCGGCTGTCCGCGGCTAAAGTCCGAGTCGGCAGATAATCAGACGAGGCAAAAGTTTTACCAAATTTGCCTCAATATTACACTGGACTTGTCGTTGATTTTCGTCCAACTAATGCAAAGACTTAATCAACTATCTGCATGAAAATGTTTCGTGTTTTCTTCGCTTCAATTCGATTGTATCTTTTTCACCTTTGCAAAACCACTATCTTCTGTTTAACTTCGGACTGCATTAATTATGTAAGATAACTGTTCACGTAACATTATCAGATATTTTTCTTCCTTTGTCGTGCCTTTGTATTCATTCAAACTTGTTTCAAAAACTGAAATGCCCAAACACGCATTTGAATTTTCGTATGAATTGTTTTGCAAGCTCGAGTACAGTAATAAAAAAGATGGCACACGTAATTGCAAGAACATTTAAAGGTTCCAGTCGCTAAATATCATTATTCTAACTAGAAATTAAGTCTATTGATAGATAATAGTAAAGAATTTCGAAGAAGCATCATGAATATGTACGACTTACAGTATCACTAATATCGAGTAAACTAATAAATTTCATTGAAAAATTTATCTCAAATTTGATGTCAAATATAATTTTTCTACCAAGTTGTAGTATAATTATTGATCAAGGTTTTGCAAAATTTACAAAATTTGATTTAATACTTTGTATTTTAAATTTAATCGTAATCGCATTATTTCGTTCGCTGATTTGAGTTATAGATATTTTTGTAAAATACATTTAACGAAAAAACAATAAAGTTTAAGCCGATGAAGATTTACAAAATTATATTTTAATTATTACCCAATTTATTCCATAAAATTCTGCAGTGCGCGTCAAGAGACCATAAAGAATTATTTTTACGTAGATTCGCCTGTAGCACGATGTTTTTAATTAATATTCATTGTGCGATGAGAAATATCCTTCAATTGCATTTAATATCATGTTTAGATAATGTAATTCAACATCGGATAATTAAACTGATATTTTGCAAAGAATAAAAACACGTAAAACTTTGCATAAATTTTGACATTTTCTTCCAAGTCCATAAATATTACATTATATATATATATATATATATATGGTTAAAGGATGTTTATGCATTATCAAATAATAGTTTAATTAAATGAAAGCAACATCCATCGCGTAAAATGCCTTTTTAGGTTATGCTCCACGTTATCCTTACGATGAATAATTATCCTCGAGCGATTAACTACTGAGCTTTCGCGCCAAACTGACTACTTTCTTTACTCACTTAATACCCGAAGTGAAAATTATGTATTCTGCGCGTCATTTAACGACGAATTATTTGTGTAACAAATCCTATATATATGCGCGCGTGCATGTGGAGCGTAATTTCACTGTATGGGGGAATTCGGCGAAGAGTCGGTGATTAGATTTTGCCGAACCATCGAAGTTTAGTGCCAACGGCGTAATAAAATACGTCAAATAAAAAGTCGAGTTGAAAGGAGGAGATAAAAGGAAAAGAACAACAGCGGAGTTGCGCTGGCGCATGCCATTTTCGTTCGCCGACACTTTCCATCCGAGATTATTATTATTATTGTTATTTGTTCTTTTTTCCCTCGTTTGTGTACGTAAGTTTCGGTGACGTAGAGAAAGCGAGCAGCTATGACCAATGGATGAGTCAGTAATGCCAAATTGACGGGGAAATGTAAGCGCTCGCCAGTAGTTTAGCATGGCACACACACACGGTATTTGCACAGTATTTACAGTATTCACGTGGCATGTACATATAATATTTACAATAAATACAGTTATGTTATTCGTGGATACTAAAGGCAGTTGTGGAAATCGTAGGGATGCGGCGATAAGAAATTGATTGGAAAGTATGTCAACGGAATGTGGAAGGCACTTCATTCGAATACGAGGAGCTGCTGTTTATATTTAGAGTAGTTTTTATTGATTCTCATCAAGTAAAAAAGGTAGCAAAGCAAAATTTTGTTGCTTCGATAGAGGATTGTGAATATAATTCGTACGAAAATAACTGGTTACGACGGAGAATTTTCGGTTGTAGCATCTTTAATTATGGAAAAATGTAATTTTCACCGGAGCTGAGAGAATAATAGTTTGCTCGATATTATTACTTGGAAAAATTTGCTTTACATAATCATTGAAAGGAGCATATTTAAAAATTTTCTCCCCTCCCAATGGTATTTCAAATTTAATAAGGACGAATTATTTAAATCAACTCAATTACTTTTCCCCCGAACTTTCGGTCAACTCTTATATAGTTTTAATTAAAATCAGACATAAATAAGGATTACTTTCTTATATTATATGCTTAAAAATAATGTATGATAATTGGATAAACTTCTGATTCATTTTTCTCGGAATAATAAGTAATTAATTCAATTATAACGTGTTTGCATATTAAAATTGAACGTACAAGTGACACATATAATGCGAATAAAATCAACACGAAACGCATAAAAATGATTATCCTAATGAACAATTAAATGTTTTTATATCTTAATTAAAGAATAGGAAAATTTCAACTCGTACGATACTTATATGAAACAGATTTTCTCATACATAAATATGAGGGTAAACTTATGTCTCCATAAAAAGGTGAGCAGACAGTATTGAAGCCTCATTACTTAAACATTTTTTCTAATCCATATTAAATAAGCAGAGAAGAGCAAAATCACATTCAAATACACGATAATTCTACAAATTAATCTTTTCACATTCATATCTGTACACGTCAGTACACATACAACCTCAATAAACATGCATTTAACATAAAGCTTTTTGAAATATAAGAATGCATTTCGTTATCAATTTCATTCTCATTTACAAATATCATCTTCTAACAAATATTCGACAACACTTGTATTTCTTCTTTTCAATAATTCTTCTGAATATTTGAGAATAGCGTCGACAGGAAATCACTAATAACCGAATTGCATTAATTACACCATTTTTCTTATCTAAATGTAACAATCGACGATAAATAAACGCGAGTCCATGAACAAATTATCGTGAATTTCGAACCATTTGTTGCAATCTTTATAAAACAATTGAAGAAATGGACGAGCACGCAATCCATCACGCTCGTAACAATCTAATAGTATTTCATGAATAATAAAAGCGATTAAAGAATATATTCCACATTTGCTGATAATTCCTCGTAGCCACATAAGGGTCTCGTGAACGGACACGACCAAACTTACCTCTAGTGATTGAAAACCGATGTACGCTGGACGAGCTTACCCAACATGCATAATTCACTCGCAAATACATATATATGCACGTGGGTACGTGTGTATGTACGTAAGTGGATGGGGGATTTGTGTTGTGGAAATAATAATAATGTGTGGGGGTAAAGTAGGCCAAGCGCAGGCCCGAACGATTTGTAAAGTTTTCATCCTAATCTCATGCGTTCCTCCTTCTCTTTGCTTCGGGCAAATAAAGCGCGTCCCGTTAATTCCATTTCGTTGCTTAGTTAGTTTCATGTTATTTGCCTGCCGTGTAGTTTTCCTTTTCTTTTGTTTGGGTGCTCGTTGCGGTTTTTCAACTAATTGTTTAATCGGGAATTTGAAAACGGATTGTCTAGTTTAATAAAAGTTGAGTTCACCGCTATGGATGGGCGATCCTATGGAGAATTTGGGATGAAAAATTCAACGAAACTTTCCATCAGTTTGAACTTTTGTATTTATCATGCATTACCAAAATTACAATGCATAATCTTGCCATAATTCATTATGCATTGTTATGATTTATTAAATAATTGAGTGATTTTGCAGGATTTAGCGTTTCCAAAACATAGTCAGCTAATTAAAATCGCAATTTAATATTTTATATTAAAAATTGACTGTGAAAAATTCTTTTTATCGAATTTTCTGAAAATACAGAATTGTGGTGGAATTTGTGGTTGTACTATGTGTATATACTCTTTAGAGGCTCGTGTTATTATTTTTTAAATACGCTTTGTTAATACTGCCTTATACAAATCTCCCTTTTCTCCTTCAAATTCAGTTTATAAACTACAAATGTGCATAGACTAATTTGATTTCTACCATCTTTTCAGAAAAATACTCATTAAATTCTCGTGGCTGTAAATTTTTTAAAAGAGAACGCAAAATTATCCGCAACACAGCCCACGCCACTTGGATAATTTTCATTTACTTTCCTTATTCCCTATATTATAAGTAATTGATTCTAAGAAAAACAGAGTAAGTTCTGGAAAGTATCTGTGGTTTCTATTTAATAGTACGAACAAATGAAGCACTTGTATTTCTTATAGAGCTTGAATTTTTAAAATATCCTTGTACGATTCTCTCAAAACACATAATTTTTTTTTCTTCTTTGTAACATAGGTAGAAGTAAAATTAAATTTATGTTACGCTTAGACAGTAGAACTAAAAAAATACGAGAAATATTTTTCGTTAAATGGTAAGTAAAGACATATCGGATAAAAACTCTCTTACAAACTACCACTTCAATCCCAAAAAACTTTTCCCTTACATATTCATACGCTCGTACAAATGTAGTTAATATCTAAACATTTCACAATATAAAATATTGCGTGCATGTCAAGATTTCAATTGAAGAAATTTTTTTTTCTTTCATACTCTTTCGTTACAAGCAATTTTTAATGCATTTATCAGAATAAAAATACCTTCTATTCTCGTTGAAGAGCTGATTTATTTAATAATATAAGGATTATCTGCTCATGTCCATAATCGGAAACATTTTAAATTAATGCTACTTTATACTAATCAATTTCCTTGGCCCAAGGCTAATTGACTCGATAGAAATTGCAATATTTCTGCAAAGTATTCGCTAACGTAATTTTCATAAGATATATTACAGCGGTATCTCTATTTACGAGAGAAATAATCTCAATGAAAATGTAATATTACATATTATATATATACATACATATATGTGTATTACAATAACACACAATTCGGATAAAAGTAGACAAAAAAAAAAAAAAAAAAATTTATTTACAAGTATCTCGAAACGAAGAAGATCGCCGCTTTTCAACTATACGTTGAAGCTCATTTTGTAATTTATATTGACAAATAGTTAAGAGCTTTGACAAATATCATATACGCAGATAATCTAGATGAAATTCCCGAAAATTGAAATCCATTAAAATAGTAAAATTAATAAATAATGACAATGAAAACAAGATTGCACTTTAAAAGATTTTATATGGCGAATCTGTTTATCTGCATCTCTCCATAAATATTCTAATTCTGTTGTAGAATGGAAAAATCAATTGATAAGCTCGGAAAAATAACTGATACGAGAGTTCGTTAGTTAAATGATGATTAAATGTTCCAATATTTAAGAATAACTTTGTCTTGTTACGCGAAACTATTTGTTGATAAGGATATTCTACTTAATGTAGCCACACTGTAATATTGATTCTGCATGATTCGTTTCAATAAAAGAAAACTAAGCTGCACTATTAAATTTCTGTAGGTGAAACATTATATTTTTGAGATTCACATGGTTCGATTCTACAATTCACATCTGCAATACTTCAAGCTTCCACATTGTACAGTACATTGCAGGATTTTTTCAAAATAATCACTTCTCTGCTATTACTCGAATAATATGATCGTGCACTCTTAAAATATTTAAACTGTGTTGATGAGCCATAATTACCAGCATTAACGCACGCCGCTCACATACGCTTGACAGTCAAATTTACTCTCACTAGGAATTACAAAATAATAATCCAACTGCTGCAGGCACTCTCGCAAAGTTCTTCAACAAAATAATTCGACTAAGCGCAGAGTAAATATTTTTATGCCATGTAATTCAATTGAAATCATGTCCAACAATCTTTTCTCCGAATGCAGATTCTACCAATGGCATTATCGTTCTCCTTCCGTATATGTTTATGAGTTAAGTCGATCATCGTCCTCCTAAATCCTTTATAACAAAGGATCTAGCTGCAACAGTTTATGACGGACGAACGTCGAAACCCTTGGGAACGATATAACCTTCGCTCGTAAAACGCAGATCGAAATTTCGGCTTCAAGTGCGCGAGCGCTTTTCTCTTTCTTCGCTGCGCTTCGAGCGATTGCTTTTTTCTCTTCCACACTCGAAATGCACTACGGACGCCCCCCTCCCCCCCCCGCCTATACAGATCTACATGAGCACGATGAGGCATCCTATAAAATTTAGGAATAAAGAGTAATAAAACGAGCGGAGAGAGGAGGAGGATAGATGGCATAGGTGGATAGATAGCTGGAGAAAGAGACCGGGATAGAGAGCGGTAGGGGGACGAGTGTGGTGGGTGGAGGTGGTGGAGGGGGGGGGATAAAGGAATGGGTTGAGTATTAATAATTTATTTTATGCATACTGCTATATTCTCTAGCATGATTTAATATGCAGATGCGTGAAATTTATCTTCAATATATAATGACACTGTATAGTTATACAAGAAAAACAATGCAATTCTTCATATAATGGGAGATTTTCTTATAAGTTTAGTGTGCAAAATTCACAAGGAAAAGTCAATATTCATAAAAAGAAATACAAGACACGATGCGCGCATTTATAGAATGTAAATTTAATCTTTTAAATATGATAAACCGCGCTGGAAATCAGAATCCAAGCAAAAGGAGATTACATATCGGCTCGCTTTTCCATAAATGACTAATTTGATTTGAGCGGTCTAGTCTGCTTTTACATTTAAATACATTTTACAAGTTCCATCCATTCCAACTACACGTACATTTTATTTACAAATGCTCGTAAATCATAAACAATGTAGTTGAAATTATTATCTAATTCTTTATTGTTTTCAAATAAGAATCCTCGAGAGAAACAATTTTTATCAATATCGGTAGAGTGTATTTTCAACTAAACTTATTTTCTGGTGTAATTTTCTCATCGTGATTAGAATAGCAATTTAATTTTAATAAAATTTCGTCTCTTATAAATAGAGTATAAAAATGTCCTTTTCCTGCGATAATTAGAGTGGAAATACTTTCACGTTTATTCGGTTAAGTTTGTTGGAATAAAAATTAAAAACAATATAATATCTCATACAATACTTTTTACTAAAAAAAAATACTGAAAATTTTAATAGAAATACTCAAGTAATTCAACCTCTATAATAACATTACGATTATTAATACTCTTTATGTGTGGTGTTGATGGATTTTTGAGAAATTTATGTCAAATATAATATTATAGACCACCGTGATTGACAATATTGTATTTCATAATATATATTTCTATTAATTAGTAAGTATTAAAGATTTTATCGTCCTTATAACGATATTAATAAGTGTGAAAGATATTAATGGCAAGCGACGCCATTAATGGATTAACGAAACGATGATCTCTATGCTTAGATTTTGACATTACTTGGCACTAAATTAAAAAATTCAATTAAAAATTGTATTAAATATGATATTGAAAAACTTTATGTTGGCAGAAGATACAGGACTCATCTCATATAAATATATTGCACCCACACTAACCAAGCGGCTATTTCACTATTATTGGACTCTGCTACACTCGTAGAGAGATGATAAACTTTTGTTAACATGTATGCGTACATTCCTATTTTGACTTCTTGAAACCAAATTTATTAGATGTAACGACTTTTCGATAAATCTTATATAGGATATTTTACCTTACTGTTAATATCAACAGGACAAAGTCATATTATTTCCTATGATATATAAGCCAGATAAAGTCACTTGATATGAAAACTTTTAGACGAGTAGGTTTATGCTAATGTCCATAATAAGCTGTCTTCGACACCTCTATTAGAGATAGTGAAATAAGTATATAAAACTTGAGGAGGACGAATCGCATGTGGTATGATGGAAGAGAGCAACCGCGGTTAATAATATAATGGTGGGGAGACGTTTCGGAGAAATGGGAAAGGAACGATGCGTTTGAATGCACACATGATTGATAAAATTTGCTGGTCTATTTGATTTTTTTTTAAATTCATATACTTTTCTTTATTACAAAGTTCTTTCGCCCTCTTTACGAAAACACATTTCAAACGTTTACTGGTTAACGCGAGTATTAGCTAAGCCACACGGTTAACTCGTAATGACTTTAATTTATATTGTAATTACAATAATTGATATAAAGAATATCCAGTGGTTTTGAGTTTCAAAATTTGCACGTCACAGCATAAATTTCATGAATAATATTTGGATTAAAGATAAGTAAATATTAAAATTTTTCAAATATGTTATTACAGATAATTCATCATTGATAATTATTAATAAAAGGTCAAATGGTTCTATGATAAAATGTTCAAAAAAAAAAAATGAAATAATTTACTTAAAATATTATTTTACAAAGTTTCTTTTATTTATTTTTCTTTTCTTCTATTCTGCTCTATATTAGTCTTCTATTTCTGCTCAATTGCTTATTTTAAAATAAAAAAAAGCTGCCAGTTAGATTTCACATCGGTAAACCTCAATTAAGCACGCAGCGCATAATAGTAAAAATTACGTATGTAATTTTAGGTCATGTAATTTTATTGGAATTACAGACTGAAAAAGTTGTACCAAGTGTGCTCATAATTACAATTGAGCAAATATGATTGTACATACAATGCATTGCATATAGTTTGTTTTAAATTTACGAAGAAAATGCCGTGCTAAATCATTAGACAATTACATTTGGAAAAGTTCAGAGCCCACTAAATACAGATAATTTTCGTGTAAAAGATAAATCATAGTTTTATGTAGCTTGAAAAATTCATGTAGACATAACAATAATATTATTATTTTCGTTGATTATAGTGTATTGATGTTAAATTAATTAATATTGACATTAATCGATTGGTTGATTGTATTGTATAGAAAAACTCTCTTACCTCAATACATTCATCTAGATAAATAATAACATGAGCATATTTATTTATGCGAATTTGAAATGTAATATTTTCAACGTAATTCCCCCAATAGACGCAATAAGAATGCATGCGTATTGCGGGTGTGTGTGTGTGTGTGTGCGTTTCAATATTTGTCATCGAGTTATAATGTGTAACCTAATATTGTAGACAGTTTAGCAAACACACAGAGTTAGTCAATTTTTGGGTATTTAACCGGTACTTTTGCTAATAATACTGAAATATGTCATTTAGAACGTTAAATTGCCCAAGCACATATTTACTTGTAAATACCTTTCAAATAGCTCGTGTTATTGTTGTACGCAAACTTTTTAAGTAATTATTTTTCACATAAATTTGTTCCTTAATTAAGAACGTATTGTTAAAATAAAAAGTATGTTTGGATTAGTAAGTTACACAATCTTATTAATAACTCCATAGATTGAAATTTAAAATGTGCAAAGTCCTCGTATTATATTTTTGAAGCAATGCACATTCGCGACATAAATTAAGAACCTCTTCGCTAAATAAAGAGTGGATTGCCAGGTGGTTTTTGGCGGTTACATGCTGCCAATATTGACAGCAGGGAAGAGCTCGTAAAAGAAGTTGGGGGGGTGGCAGTGCTGGTAGCGCGTAATCGTTAATTAGCAAGAGGGCAACAATGGTAGTAGGTAGGTGGTAGGTGGTAGGTGGAATATGTTGCGGGTAGGTGAAGGAGAAGCCGAGCCGTAGCACGTCATTGATCGTCAGTTGAGCGTCAGAAAAGCTGGGCTGCCATTAAAGACAGATATTTATAGGGGGGGGGGGGGCTCTTTATTCACTGGAGGCGTGCGAGAGACACGTAATATATCATGCGGTTTAGAGGGAAGTCGCAGGAGCGTCTCGATGTCCGCGGAAGCAAGTAACTACCAACGGCCATGTAATACCCGGGCCCATATAAACCTTAGCTCGTTCACCCGCCTCGTTAGATTGATGTCCGCTCGTCGGCGCGAAAAGCCCGCGAGACGCCAGGATTTATTATTTTTCATCAAGCCCCTATTGTTTAGATGGAGGCGAGGATGCGATAAAGTGGGAGTGCTTGGAGGGGCCGAACTTGGATTGCAGCCGAACGCGCCTCAGTGGTGAGCAGATGATGATTATTGCGCAATGTGTTCCGAGACACGTACACGCGTGATATCGGCGAGGGGCTCCTTCGCAGATGTAGAGCGTTTGCCCAGTTGGGTATATTCCACCCTTGGGTATAGTCCGTGCAACACATATACTGTTTAGGCGGGAGGGGCGGGGGCTGGGCGGGAGGCTGGGAATGAAAATTGACTGTGTGTGGGGAGGGCTGGCGAGGCTCGGAAATCCCTGTCGAAGTTGTGAAATATCTCGGATTCTTTGTGCGAGCATGTAATCCCGCGCTTACTACCTCGAGCTCACTTAAACTATAGTTAAATTTGACTTGGGGCGAATTATGTCAATGGGCTTAGGCTGTTTACGTGTCTGTGCTTGAGGAGGGCACGGGAGTTGGGAGGTAAGTTGCCGGCCAATTGTGTGCGAATGCCGTTGAGATTGGCCTCGAGATGGATGTAAGAATAAGCATTTGAAGGGAATGGCCGCAGTAGTGGGTCGACGTAATGAGGATGAAATTTAAAATTGTCTCTCTTAATGTACGAGGGCCGGTTGAAACGTGCAACGTGGAGGAACGATTGAGGTGGTAATCCTGAAAAGAAAGAGAAACTAAATGAATGAAATTATCGTGCGCGTAGATCATCGGGAGTGAGCAACGAGAAATTCAATCATTATACGGTTAGTAGAGGTGCATGAATTTTAATAAGTAAAACGAAACTTTACCTTAATTATGTGGTTGATGTTGTAATTTTTTTTGGCGCAAAACTTCATTCGCCTAATGAACAGAATTCCAAACAAACCTGCCTATGCTTTTTTCTAATCCTTGTACTTTACAGGAATTTCATTAGGAGATGTAAAAAGCATAAACATACCGAACGATATACACGTAGTTGGATAATCTACTAATCAAATATTTAATTTTAATATTCGGTTCGATAAAAGAAAAGAAAAAAAGAAAAACTTTCTTTTAATCACCTTCTGCCCCACTCTCGTACAAAATTCCATTTCTACTTTGGCATCCTGATGGAATCGTAGGCACGATTATCGCATTTTATTTGGCAGATTAATTACTGGAGCGATATTGTTTAATACTCGGATTATTTTATCATCTTGTGTAGTGTGTTGTCTTCCACATTGCAGAATCGTGAATTAATCTCGTTTTTCTTGGCGTTAGTTTTGGACTATTAAGGTCTTAGCGACGATAAGAGCAGCGAGAAGAAAATTGCGAGAAGAAAATTTTAAGCGTTGGAAAAAATCAATTAACCATTGAACATAATTGATAATACGTAATTTGGGCGTTTACGATAAATTTTAAGATCGGAGATTGTGCTTCGGCTACTTTTTATGATAAAGAGCTTTCATTATCTTATCGTAATCCCTTATAACAAGATTTTCCGAGCTCAAACTACTTATTTATATCAGAAACATATTTCGTATTAATTAAAGTGAATTAAAAAAAAACTTTTTTACATTAGAGATTTTCCGAGTTCAAGGTACTCATTTAAATCAGAAATATATTCCGTATTAATTAAAGTAATTTTCAAACAATCTCTTTATACTAAAGTAAGGAAATTTTGTTTATTTGTTGAATGTTAATTCGCAACGTTGCCAATTTCGTCGAAAGTTTTTGCAATGTAAACGTGCTGTAAATTAACCAAGTTTATTTGAAAATTTTGATAGACGTTGTTTCAAATTTTAATATTGATTCGAAAAAACCTGGCTTACACAAAATTTTAAACATTACAAGTTTGAATAATTGCATCCCCTTAGTCGCTGATTTTCTTTTGATTTGTATAGAAAATCTTATTACACTTACTTTAAGTGGCTATTTGAAATTCATGATTTTCTGCAAAACTTTCGAGATTATATATCACGCAACATAAATGATAAGCCGTTCCCACACAATTACATCCACAGACATAATATGCACTTTTAACTTCCCTTCCCCGGAAAATCAAAATAATTTCCCGTGCAGCACTGTGTTAATTTACACACGAAACAGTCATGTATACATATATATATATATGTGTGTGTATATGTATATATTGAGTTTCAGCAGCGTTCACTACATGTAATTATATGCGAAAGTAATCAAACTTCATTTCTTGCAAATTTTAGAAAACTATGTAAAATTATTTATAAAACATTGAACAAAGCACTATAAAGACAGAAATTACATAAAAAAAAAAGCCAAGCAGTTTTTAATTCTTATTCAAAAATAATTCCGCGAGCAAACTTTGTGCAAATTTGACTTACTAAAATAAATAAATTTTCCATTTAAAATTATGTAAAGTTGGAAAATAACATTAAATATTATGAATGGGTGCGATAGTTTTAAAATATTTGTATTACACTTTTCTCCACTTTTATCTTTGGCAAACGTTTCTCTAAACACGTAAATTTAACATTTGATCCAATCGTTTGAACATCATTGATCATCAATTAAAAAACAAAGAACAAAAAAGAGAGAGAGAGAAAGAAGAAAACACCAATAAATAAACAAATAGTCTAAGAACTCGGCGAAACGATAAATTTTTGTGGAACTTTGTTTATCATCGCAATGGTTTTCAATCATTGATGCGCCACTCTAACGGCAATAATTAAGCTTTTCTGCCCTAATGCCGATAATAAATAAATATTGGAATAGCCGGGGGCGGCGGCGGTGGCGGTGAATTTAATTCGCAATTTTTCATCGAGCAAATGATATGCGGCAAACTTGTTGAAAACAATCGCAATTTAATGTCAGGTGAATTGAGGCGCGTTGCTAAAACAAAACTGCTCCTCCCCACGGAAATAACACCCTCGCGTGTATTCATGTATATGCATGGGCGATCACGTGCGTGCGCAGCCCGAATTCAGAGAACGAGAAATTCGTCGTAACGAAAGTTTGCCCGATTAAAATTACACTTTCATTTAACATGCCGGCACAAAGCATGGCAAATGCATTAAAACCCTCACTACCTCCCTCACCCCCTCCCACGTACATTTCTCACCTCGGGGGAGCGACAGCACTCGAGATAACCTATAATCGTCGGTCAGTGCTGCTTCCTCGGCTACCCGGGAGCGGAAAAACTCTTGGTCCTTTGCGTGAATGAGATGTGTTCGATCGAAGCTACATCTATCGCCCGATTACGTGGCTTGATTGTTCTCACCACCACCGCTTCATATTAATTTCGTCTATTCAAGGCGAATTTCCTCGGCTAAATTCTCTCTCGCTCGCTCTCTCGGGCGGGCGGGTGGGCGTAACGAAGGGGGGTGGGGGGAGGCGAGCGTTGGCTGCCATAAATTGAATAGATTTTTCAGGCCAACTTGTCGCGCGAATGGCCGTATTTTCCGCAAATGGCGCAAATTTAATTAGTTTCGATGCACTTGAGCGTTTCCTATCATTTCAAGGTTTTGAATATATAATTTCATTAATGGCTAACATTTGCGTAGCGACGCTCAAAACAATGGCCAGGTACGTGGAGGTGCGCGCTGCGTATTTGAACGTCGCAAAAGTTGAAAGTCAATACTTTCAATTACTTTTAACAATGGCGGGAGAACAATCGCGAATTTAATAATATATGCAATTATATTTCTTTTACCACTCGGCTCAGCGGATTAACCTTTTTCATCCCATTTTCGAGAGCAACAGACCCACGCTAACCTAGTTTGCCATTGCTTCAGATTATATTTAGTTTAGAGTTTTTGGAAGAATCTCGCTAATACGCGCGTCACCGTGTAATCGAGCTGTATGCACAAGTGGAAAGTAAAAGTGATTTAACTCTTGGCGGCAATAATAACTCTCGATTGCACGATTCGATAGCATTTGCCAATATTTATCGCGGTAAATAAACATTTCCAGGTTGAGCATTGAATGGCCTGCGAACCAATTGGAAGAAAGTATTATCGAAATACTTTCGCCCCCATCTCCTCTAAACACACACCAACATAATTAGTATTAGAGAATTAATAAACGTCCAACTGAGGCCAACCTCCCACCCTCATATTGTTAAATAGAAAGATTTACGAAAGCTCAGACCTACGACCTCTTAAAATATTTTATTCCATTTAACTATCAATGAAGCCACTATTAAGTGAACCTCCGGGCATAAAAGCGTCAAGGATTGACTTAAGCATGAAAGGATTTCGACACACTCAAACCTCATTACTATCCCACGTTGACTGTAGAACGCCCAATTAAATTTAAGTATCGCAACATCCCCGGTATCTAACATTTTAAACGTACATCTTGAATTACGCGAGCTCCTGCTTTCCCTATTATCTTCCCCTAATGTATATTATCAATGCGATTAACATATCTTGTCGGAAATGACTTCAATGCCCATTTATCAATTCAATACGCTCCCCCAACAACATTGCCGGGCGTTTTCAGCCTCATATTTACATAAAACGCCCAACGATTTCATATTGGCAATCAGTCGACGACTCCCCCGACTCCCACCAAATCCCAACAACTTTATTCCATTCAATTACAATTACTCGACATTCAAAGTCAGTCGCATTAATTACAAGGATATATGCAGCTCATCCCAGTAAGAGATTGCCACTCAACCTCCAACCAATCCCCCCCCCCCAAAAAAACTCGAGCATTCGTGAGAAAAAAGAAGTTTTAAGCACCTTAGCCTCAGCTGCTTTATATCGACTCGTTCAAGGATTTCAAAAGAGATAAACAACCCTCGAATTTGATAAAACAACGAAATCCCGCTGCGCAAGGCAAATCGTGGCAAGAATACGGATCGCGGCCGGGATAATGCGGTGAAGGGTCGCGCGATACCCGCTTTCATAAAGAAAGTGATCAGACCGAAGTGCTCGAAAATTACAGTGCCAGAGCGAGGCCGTGCTTTAATTCCCGGCGACGGTGGCGGGGGCGGCGGGGGAGGCGGGGGTGGCGGTGGCGGTGGCGGCGGTGGAGGCGGTGGAGTCGGTAGAGGCGGTGACGGCGGCATAGGCGACGACGACGACACAACCCGTCCATCCGGAAGCCCGCCGCCACGTTCGCTTCCCGCGGTTTCCGACGCGCGCGACCTCCTCCCCACCCCCGAGGACTCGACCCCGGCGCTGCGCGCACAGCCTCCCAAGAGGAGAGCACACGCTCGGCTCTGTCCGCTGGCATCGCCAGTCGGCGCCAAGTCGCGCTCTCGTCCGTCGCAGCCGTGGGCGCGCGCCTCTCCCTCACGTCCGTCGGTCCGCTGCCGCCCCCGCCCTCGCGCTCCCCGCCACCACCGCCACCACCACCACTACCGCCACCACCACCGTCATCATCGTCACCGCCACCACCACCACCACCTTTGCCACGACCTCCGCCACCACCACCACCCCCACCACCACCCCCACCGTCACCGCCACCACCACCGTCACCGCCACCACCACCACCGTCACCGCCACCACCACCACCACCTCCGCCTCCACTACCACTATCAACAGTCGTGGCAACAGCAACAGCAACAACAGTAGCAGCGGCAGCAGCAGCGGCAACGGCAGCAGCAGCAGCAGCAGAAGACGAAACACCACCACCACCACTAGCACCACCGCCACCCTCCCACCTCCTCGTGTGCGTGTGCGTGCGCCCATAAATGAGAGGCCGCATCCGGGTCGCGACGCGTGCGACCGACGCCCGCGGTGGCGTCGGTAGTCGTACCTCGTCGCGGCACCCGACGATCTCGCTCCCACTAGCCGCGATGCCGTTCCTCAAGCGCAAGTGCAGATGCCTCGGCGAGCCGCGCTCCCACTGAGCCAGCCTTGCGCCCCGTGGAGGCCACTCGCCTCTTCCTCGAGGCCAGGTCTGTCCCCCCGCCGCGGGCCGATTAGCCAAGGGAGGAGGAGCCGGCGCGACCACCAAGTGGGATAAAATATGAGCTTCCGGCAAGGCGGCCGGCGAGTGAATTTCGAAAAACCGCGCGTCGCCCTCGGCCGTCCGAGCGGCGATCGCACCGCGCCGCCGCTCACGCGATACACCGCGCGCCTCGAGGTGCGCGGCCTGCGCGGGGCTACCGGAAGCCGCGCCGAGCCGGACGACACGTAGTCGGGGCCACTCAGTCTCCTGGGCTCGAAGCCCCGCAGCCCTGTGGCTCCTGGCTCCTCTGGCGGCCCGCGCGTCCTCCGCTACGAGGAGGGCAGCCCTCGAGGTGTGGCAAGGAGCTCTCGGCGGCCTCGGAGGTTTGCGGAGGACTCGAGCGCGAGTGCTCGCATAGCTAAGAAAGTACAGTGAAAGTAGATTGTTCGTTGAATCAAGGTGAGCCTGCGAGTGGTGGGGCCCCGTCGGAGAGGGGAGAGGACAATGTGGTGGAGTAGGAGGAGGAGGAGGAGACGGCCAGTGAAGAATTGAACAATCGGCGGCTGTCGATGCGCTTGGAGTTGTCGATTAACAACGAGTCGTGGGTCGGTGGGG
>JAPYYT010001746.1:0-23720 GCA_030522565.1 Ceratosolen corneri
TGAGAAAATAAGATAATTCAGCAAGGTTAGGTGCTGACGCACTGCGGAGAATGTTGTAAGCTTTTAGTTATTCTATCGATAAACTGTAGTATTTGGTTATCTACTACCGAATAAGTAAAGTAACTACCTTATCGACAAGACTACAAATAATTCAAATCAATAAATTGATTGAAACTTCGGAATTTTGTGTTATAATGCAAATGCCGAAATTTCCATTAGAAAATAAATATAACATACTATTTTTTTTATAGTATGTATATTATTCATAAATGAAATGTTGTAAGATTTGTCATTCCATTAGTAAATTGAGAAAGAAAGAAATTATTGCGATGAATTATACATATTCCAATCGCAGTTTAATTAATTTATATTAATTTTATCATTTAATCATAAAGTCAATCATAATGAATTAGCATAGATTTAATTACGTTGTTTATTAATAAGTGAAACAGTAATCAATAACAGATTACAAATTAAATAGGGTTATATTCAATAATAGTGTTATACAATGGTTTTAATAATAATCCACGGCCTTTAATATGAACATTTAGCAAATGAAAGGGAAACATCCAAATAAATGACAAACGATTAACAAAGACAAATTATATACGACATATGTGTCTTGAGTTATTGAAAAATCATGTTAACAACTAGATACATTTGAAATTAATTTAAGCGTCAGTTTAGATGTTGAATACGATTTCACATTTTGCAGCTCGTGCAATTCGAATTATACTAAATTTTGGAATCTTCGTACTCGCCAAAATTTTGGACGCCCTTAGAAAGTCATTTTGCCGCAAATCTGAAAATGTACCGAAAAATGTTAGTAGTATGAAAAGGTCAAGCGTAAAATGGAACCTCTCGCAAGGGACGAAAGTTGAATGTCGCACAATCTGTAAATCAAAGTGTAATTCCAGTTTATCCAATGTATTTGCATATACGCACTGCGTATGACGTTCCTCTGTGCACATATCCGGCGCTTGAACTTTTTAATGGGAGATTACACGGTTTTGCCGGGGCAAAGAGCATCGTATAATCCAATTCGGTCCAGTCTATTGTCTATTGCGCCATCATAGGGAAGCGATGCATATTCAAAATTTACCCGCAAGCTATCCACCCCCTCTACCCCTCCCGCCGCTCCTGGTGCACGGTCGCACGTACACTGATTCCTCCTTCTTTTCCTTTCGGCCGCCTCTCACATCTCACTCACACATCTGTCCCCTCATTTTCCTTCACTTGATCTCGCTCTCTTTCGACCTCTCTCTCGCACTATACTCCTCACATCCCCTCACAACCCCGTAATGCCTCACTAACATATGAAATCTGTAGTTATGGCGCCAAGTTGATTAAAGTTTTATCATTTTTCAGTTGAATTTTCTACGCGCTTGTGTAACTTGTTAATATAAATAATGTTGGAGAAGCTTTACAATATTCATTTTCAAATTGATGATTCAAATTGATTAAACTGGCCAGTAATTTTTAACGCTACATTACCATCAATTACTTATTAATTTATAATTACTTGTCCTATATAGTTAAAAGTTAGATAATATAATTGGCATTACATTACTGCAATAGTATTGTAGTAATGTAAATATAGTAAATGTAAAGTGACATGAAACGAGTCCCTCGCTTTTTCTCATTGTAAATAACAGAAATTAATGACGATCTGTTTATATAGCATACATCATGAGAATAAATTGAATTTTTCTTACGTAGCTAAATAGTATTTGTAGTATATTGAAGAAATTTCGTAGTATATATAAAATCATAATTACATTATTTTGCATGAAGTTAAAATTATTATTTTCATATGAAACAGTTAGAGCTCTAAAGCTTGTATTTGCTATTTAATATTTTACATCGCTTTTACATATTTTTCAAAACAGGATTATGCATCTTCGCTCAGATATAAATTATAAATTCACTTAACTATAATTCTCGATCAAAAACATTGTTATAGACAATTTTTCACAAGAAACTCGTTATATAGGAGATATTTTAAAATTAAATTTTATATCCAATTTAGATGGGAAAATAAAGCTGCATTCTATTTGACTAAATATTAATTATCAAACGGAGTCAACGCCATACCATACTTATTACATAGAAAATGAGTGTAAAATAATATATCGTGCGACTATGACTATAAGTTCTGAGCCGCATAATTACTATCAAGCTTTTATATTTTGATAATTTTTATCCCAAAACGATCGAATTAATATTAAAAATCATAAAAACATAAAGATTCCAGCATCGATTGGTAAATTAATTTATCCGAAATATCAAACGCACGATTAATTAATTAGAGAAGTATTATCCGTGAATGTACGCACGAAAATCTACCCCAATTTCAGTAGTTTACTTTAATAAGCTTTAATATAATAAATAGAATGTATTAATCTTCGTACTAAAATTTTCAACACCAAACATTCTCCACTTATTCACAAAAAGCACTGTAAGTGCGTTAGTAAATCTGAGCCGTCAGCATTCGTAGGAAGGCACAGCGTTCCCTCGTTAATGACAAGACAATAATTTCGTTACTCCACATGAAAACATCCATTCTTTCCATTTGACTTTTGGCGCGAACCTCCGGCAGTCCATTCCCATACCGACACAAAGTTAGCATCTAATGCTCCGGCTCGTTTCATTTTATCCCTCCTGCACCCCCTTCCCCACCCTCCCACCACGCCACCAGCCCCTCGCGGTCCAACCTCACCCACTCCCACGCTCGCCCGCCCCCACTGCCACCTCGCCACTTTTTGGCGCGTCTCCACCCGTGGCCCCAAGCCCACGTTTTAACCCCCTCCGTGTATGTCCGAGGTTATGAATTTTAATAGCTTTATACGCCGAGCTGCCGCGACAGGCTTCGGAGAGGAGCCCGAGAGAGAGGGACGCGCGGACGTATATGGATGCCGTGCCACGGGCGGGCAAAAATGGCGCGGATGGGTTTTCCGCCCGACAAATTGCCGATGGATTCGATTAACCGGCGGGAACAAATTTTTTTCGCGACCCAACTTTCGCGCACTTCCCCGTTCCCCCGACTCCCTTTTTTCGCGCGCATCCTCTCGCCGGACTTTCAAAGGAGCATGCAACATGCAACGCGAGCATTAACCGACAATCGCGCTACAACGACGTTGAGAAAAGTGTTGCTCCAAGGGGGATGGGGGGTGGGGGCGGTGCAAAGATTTTTCGATTTATGACGGGAGCTTCATAGCCGCTGACGTTTGCTCTGACGAGTGGAGTTTAATGGAGCCCTGGCAGCCGCAACAATATCAAATGTATTGTATAAATTTGGGATTTTCATTTGGAGCTATGGGGACATATTGTAAGAAGGGGACATTCTTTAGTATTTGGTTATTCGCAAAGGGTTCATCCGCATGAAATATGAAAATTCCAGGGCAACATTTTGATCTGACCTAATTCGGCATCGAAAACCAATTAATTTTTCAAACTGCTTAATTATTGTCGGCACGTTTTAATTGAATTTGCTTACTATAAAACGTTGTTCTCACGGCAATAGAATACAAACAGATATACATTTCATTATATTTAATAAATATTTACAAAACACTAATATGATGAGCTGCGTAATGTAATTTCTATTTATAAATATTAATATGTACGCGATAATGTTCTCCGTCATTTAATCAATTTTCATCGAATGTGGAAAGAGATTAAGATAAATAGTCATAAAAGAATTAAATATGTAGATGTACAATTATTTGTCCATTTGGTTTCAATTTTTAGAATGTCTATTTAAAGTTGAATCAATGATTATCAAATAAAACGAAGCATTTTTAATTTCGTAACATAAATTTATATTGTAGTAATGAATTTAAAAAATATATTTAGAGTTAAGCTGAACAATTATAAGAAATTAAGTCAATTAGTACTGTGTAGGGCTCGTAGTTCGCATAAAACATTAGATATTTTCATTGAGAATTTCAGCGAAAAATGGAGATATTTTTAAAAAATATTTATGTAAACCAAAATAAAAACTAAAAGATAATATTAAATTATACTTAATAAATAATGAACAAGGAACCATCTTTTGTTGGAATACAACGTTAATTAGAAAATGTAGGATGCATGCACATAAAGAATTCACAGATATACACACTTGCATAGCCATACAGATGACTATACTGAAAAAATTGACCTGCAGTTTTTTATGACTTTTTATTCCAAACTAAAAGTCAGAGGAACTTCGTCGTCAGGCAGAAGAGAATAAAATTGAGTACACTTCACCTACGTTCATAATGCTTAAAATCATCACACATACGGACGCGCGCTCGCTCGCGATCACACACACACACACACACATACGCGCACCGGCCAGTGTCCTTACAACTTTATTGCTTTTTATTATTGACTATTAACTTCTCTACCAATCACTTAATTAATAGCTGCAATATTCATTGTAATTGTATTAGTATAAGAGAAACAATAATTATTTCATATAAAATTATCTCAAAATAGAAGAGTAATAAATATTTGATTGTTAAATTTTATAACATTTTTTTAAGATTAATAAATGTGTTAGCATCATATGAATATTATATGAATAAATAAGTTTTTATTATAATTATAATCAAACATTTTCACGCGAGAGTACAGTACCTTTTCATGTTATTCTTCAATAAATAAATTACAATAATAAGGCTGTATATAAAATTCATTTATTTACAAATTTTTAATATTTTCATATTGAAGTAAATTCAAATATATGCAATAATACACGCGCGCGCGCGCGCGCACGCACATACACACGCTACCAATGAAATTTAATCAACAGTTTTAATTTAAAAATTCCTTTTATTTATAAAATAGTATAACAGTCATTCTATAATAAAATAATGTATTAATTTATCAAATATAAAAATAATAGTATGAAATTTTAAATAACTAAAATTAAAACTTTCTAGCAAATTAAATATAATTCAAATCTTTTGTTTTACAAAGTTTATATATAGAAAAATTTTATATATAAAAACAACAATGTTAAAATTTCGGTTTATTATATTATTATAAAAATTATTATAAAATATTTAAAGTTCTCATAATTAAGACTTTATTTTATAAGTTTCGGAGGCAGTTTAGTAATTGTTCATAATATATACTAAATACTTATGAGCATCTAATAGAATTCAATGTATAATGTTATCGCAGGGAATTATTGCCTCTAAGTATAGGGAATTAAGATTTCAATTTCATAATCTCAAATTATGAAGTCTAATTTATAAAATAATCGCTTTAATCGAAATAACGAAATGAGTGCACTACCACATATCGATGAAATTATAAAACTTTTTGCCATAGCACTAATATCTTCGACACATTTTTTAATCATAACTTACATTGCCAAAATATCGAGATTGTATTATAAAATCATTTAGTCATTTGCAACTATTTGTTGTTTAGGGGTTAAAACTAAATTGATCGTCCGAGCTCAATTAAACACAGCGCAATGACACTTGGAACATCCAAGGGACTATTTCTTAATGTACTTCTTGTTAACCATCTTGTCAGTAACTTTGGTAGAACCGAAGATGATATGGAGCTGGCGCAGACACCTCAGGCTCTTCAAAATTATCTAGTCCTGTTGACAATCAACATTGGTTAAGTATTGGCCCTTCAACTTTATTAATAGCTCCATCGAATTTAGAAGTTCATATTAATTGGCTTAATATCTTAAACTTACAATTATTGTTCTGTTTGACGAAAGATTCACTTCCTCATTGCTATTGTGTACGGATTTTGATAATAGCATGAAAATCAGATTTAATAAATTCTCGCCAGGCTGTTCATATTTCAATATATACGATATATTCTTAACATTCTCAATAATGAAAGGCATATTTCATATCTAGATGGTAAAATTACTTTAAACAAATTCAAACTATTATGTAGATACGTAGGCAAATGCTTTATCTACTCTCACAGCCTACGCATACATTTAACAATATGAATGCACGGATTTATGCAATTATGCGTCGTTCGATAAATATTGAGCGCCTGTCTAACAATGCAATCAGAAAATGTCCAAATATGCCGAACCTTCGAGTAATTGTAAATCTCATTTCTTCTCAATATAATGTCCATGTACGTTAATTCGATTCCTCTTTTTGTCAAAACGCAATAGCTTGCGAAAACCGCCGCACTCGGGAAAAAAAACTTACCGCCGCTGACCATATGACGATAAACAATAGCGCGATGCTCGTCGCCTCGTGAAAAAACAAACGTCATATTTCCAAGCAATGCCCCGCGATAATGGACTGAGGTACGTCCTAACAACTGGTCCGATATGCGCGTTTGTCGACGAAAATTTCGTTAAAATTGAGCGACCGTGCATGGAATTGTGGTGGCGATGGAGGCAGTGAATGAACAAACGATTTAAATCGTAACCAAGCGATTGAAAGTGCTGATTTTGACGAGATTCCCCACGGTAATATCCGACGAGAATGACCGTAGTGACGACGGCTTCCGCGACTGACAACATTACGACCAAAACGTGCACCAACTTGTCACTACTATCATCGCCCCCCTCTCTTTGTTTCATTTGCCCACCGACGAATTTCTCTCTCACTCGCACGCATTTTACATGCAAATTTATAATACTTATGCTGCTCGTGTTGTATGCGTATTTTACACGCTCGAGACTTTCATATTCAGCCGTTAACTGCATTGTTCGTTTCAACTTTTTTCATATATACATGAAATTATTTTAGCGTTCATTGTCTTTATCGATAATCTAATTTTAAATTGTTTTTCAGCATTCTCTGTGCTCTACAATGTTGCTTCGCATAATTTTTAACTACAGTCTTAACGAGTGCATCGAACTTTAACGATATTAATAATGCAGATAATGTAATTTCTTTTTCAAAGTTTATACGTGCATACAAATTGTATTCGATAACTATTAAAATATTGTACCGATGTTTTTTTGCTTTTCGTATAATATAAATATAGATATTATAAAGCTGTTGTTATTTATGTAATTATTTTTTTTCCATAACATTACAGATATTTAAGGCAATATTGATTCAAAATCAATATTGGATATATATATATATTTAATAAGACGATTAAGTTTATAAATTCTTAAACTTTACAAATATTTATTCAAATCGTAAAAAGTTATTGTTACACAAAGATAATGCATATCAATCTCTAATATACCTTTCAGCATAAATTATATTTTATTTTTAAGGAAAGTCAATAGATTCTAAATTATTAGTAAGTAAATATTTGCAAGTAAAGATTGTGAATTATTAATAGTTGCATATAATGTTTATATACAATGTTTACATAATCGTATGTAATGTTTGCGTGGTATTATCTGTACTGTAAAAAATATATAAAATAAAATACTAAATATGCTATTTTGATATACTGCATTTTCGATAAATTAAATTTTAACTTCATTATATCAATAAAACAAACAAATTCATTAAAACCAGAATTTTATAATAGCAATTACAAGCACCGAGGCAAATAAAACGATCACTATCATCTACCATTACAATTACAACAATAAAGGCAATAGTATAAACTATTATAAAAATCTACATATTAATAAAATTAGGTTAGCTTGTGTTCTGCATGTATACGTGCGCCCCTTCGTGCGTGCGCGTGCGTGCGCGTATGTTTTGAATATAAACTAACTAAATAATAAACTTCATCTCATGAATTTTCTATTCATATGTACATACTTAAGAAGTAAGCGCTTAATCATAATCTACGATTGTCTGGTGTAATTTTAAAATAAGCGAATGGCGCTTGTAAATAGTTGGTGCGGTGATTTACTTGTATTTTGCAATTACGTTTTGTCTGAACTTTGAATTAATTCCATTCATTTGAATAAGGAAATTTGGATTTTGAAATAGGAAAATATGATTTCCTCAAAATGATAACTCATAAACTTTAATTATATATATATGTATACGAAAGAGGACCATTATAAATTATCTTGAAAAAGTGTCTCTTTGTTTCAAAATTCTCCTTATCAATTCTATAAATCATGGTTTTTATTCTCAATGTATTAGATGTCGTGTATTTACTTCTTTATTGTTTATCAGAAGTGATAGAGATTGCGTTATCGTCAAATTCCGGCAGATTACACAAGTACTTTGTGTATTGAATATGAGAATTAATGAGTTTCATAACGGCCTAACATATCTTATTTAACGCGTTATGCTGCTATAACTTTATTAAAGTCATTAATTCTCGCATTCAATCTACAGTGTACTCGTTTAATCTGCTGGCACTACGAGACCACATAATCTCGGTAGCTCTTTAAAGAATTAGCAAAACAATGCAAATACGAAGTCAATGTTAGATAATTTTAGGTTAAAAGCTTAGCTCGCCAATTATGGATGGCGATTGTTATATCTCTGATGTGCCTGGTTCTACAATTTTTCATTTACACAGGCTCAGTATAATAACTTTTTCATAGTTCAAATTAATTTTACGTGCTGCTAGAAAATACGAATAAATTTTTTCACGAAAACTAACATCTTTAAGGAGCTTTAACCTTTCATAATATTATATTAAATATTGCTCGTAATAATCTAACAAGTAACTTCTTACTTTGTCAATTTTTAATATCTGCGCTACATTATTGTATAAGTGAAATTAAAATTCTATTCAGTAATGTTTTATAATAAAAATATAAGAAAGAATTATTAAAAGTATTTTACAAAGTGTGTGCAAAGGTTCGGAATATATATAAAGAAAGTACAAAAGTTAATTCTCAAGTGTATCTTACTAAATGGTCACAATAACCGCGCGGCTGAAAAATAAAAAGAAAAATTGAATTAGTTATTAATAAAGTTTTTGAATCAACAATAAATATCGAGCCGTAACGTTAATTAGACATGAAATGAAAGCGGAAGGTGCGGCTAACAGGATATCTGAGTACTCGCAAATTCCAGGAGAAAAAAATGCCAAATATAGGAAGGGGATTACGCGAGGAATAAGTAAACACAAATGACACAATCGCATGCCGGAGAGAAAGGGAGTCGGAGAAGAAAGCGGTAAAGTACCACATAAATAAAGATGTCCTAGGGATGAACTGGGCCCTATTATTTGCAATGTAAGTAGAAACTCGAGGCGTCATTGTGTGTTTACGGAAAAGTTGGTTTTCGGCTATGAGGAAGAGGAAGCAGAGGCGGGAACGTGGGGGGGGGGGGCGAGGGTCCGATGGCAGCGTCACCGATGCATGGCTAAGGAGGAGGAAATTCGGTGCAGGTAACGAGGCGTTCCAAAAAAATGCTCGAACCTACGTATTTCATCTCAAGTACCTGCGCGGCGAAAACCTCTTTCCCCTTGACACCTTGAACGGTGTTAGTTCTGACGCCTATAGAGCGAAGATCCAGAAAGCGCCCCCGCCTCCATTGATGCGCCGTGCTCTTACCTCCCACCCCGAGGTGCCCCGAGGTCTTGGGGGTGGGGGGGGATGCCGCGCGCCGCTGCGTTTCGCAAATTCGGTTCATTTGCCGCATTGTCCGCGGCTTAGCGGCGGGACGGTGGCGGAGGGGCGGGGGGGCGGGATGCGGAGGAGAGCCTCTTCAGAGAGACAGAAACGTCCTGAGAGGGAGAAATCAGCGTGGCAAAGACGCTTGAAGTTTACCGGCACAAGTGTCGCCGCGAATGCCTCCTAGCGCGTCTCCTCATTCGGCCTAATATACTCGATTTTCCTGCTTTAGGGGCTTTTATGCCCAGCCACTCTCCCCCTCCCCCCTCCCGCCTCATCCATTCACTGTATAGACCGGCGACTTTTCCCGGAAACCCCCGTGTTTTACGTTTTTTAATTGCGTCGACGCTGCGCCCCTTCGCCCCCACGTTTTCCTTGTTGAATCGGCAACCGATCGTTTGGGAATTTTTTTAATAATCAGTGCGTTATATTCGCTAGTTTAATGCTGCATGCGTAATATTTTCAATATTTGCGCGACATGAATGCTGCGAGATACTTTTCATTTTCTCTCTAAATTTCTTAAAATAAACTTTAACATGATATTGATATAATTCACTTGGAGTATATTAATTTGATCCCTGTGTCATTTGTATTCTGTGTATTATTGAGTAACGTTTGAGTATACTAATTAAATTACTATAAATTCATAATGACGTTGAAAGATATTTGTCGGTCGTTGAACGAACACTTTAATCGGTGATTTGAGCGAACGGCTTGATTGACACAATTTTCATCCAAAGGAAATATATTCCTGTATCGTTCCAAGTCGCGCAAATTTAATTTAAATTTTAAAAGTTTACAAATTCAAATATTATCCCACCTTTTCTCGCATAAATATACATTACGTATATAGTTCATAAAAAAACTTCAATCAATATCGAGCGGGCTTTAAGTAACTAATTACAAGTGTTGCTCGAAATGATAATAATCAATATCGGGAATTGATTGAATACCCGATGATTGAAATTATAAATTAATAAATATCTCGCTGGAATCAATAATTTTTAATTAAATCTTTATAATTTATACATCATCATCAAAGTATTAATCAGCCAACGTACTCGAACATTTAAAATGATTTCTAGAAATCTAATTTCATACGGATCCTTTCATAACTTTATTCCTTAGGCATGTACAATTGCCAAAAGAGACATAGCAAAACAATTGATGGGAGAATTTTCTTTCGCAAAATTTACGCCCTCTGACGTTTAATTTGACTCGAAAGCCGGATGAGAAAATTATCAGAGCTTAAATTCCACATTGGGCTACTTAGAAATCGTAGAAACTCCCATGAAATACAGCCGGCAGGCGCGTGCCCCAATAAAAATAAAGGCGCTTTAGTAAACCTAATGGAAGAAAACAAAGTAATTGCATTGATTGCATACGTCGACAATGTATACAGCATATCTGTCGCGAAATGGCAGGATGGCGAGGAGGGAATGGGGCTAAGGGGTCGCCGAAAAAAGAAATATCCCCAGGCGGGGCACAAGACTCTGCGAAAACAAATTGACAAGCTGCTGATTTGTGAATCCTGACGAAAACTCGTCCTCTCGTTCTCTCAAAATCCTCGCGTTGGAAGGGCAACGGGAGCGGGAGCGAGTGTGTGAGAGTGAGAGAGAGAGAGAGAGAGACGGAGGGAGAGAGAGAGAGAGAGAGTGGGTGAGAGTGAGAGCTAGAGAGTGTGTGTGTGGGTGAGAGAGCGAGAGAGAGAGAGAGAGAGAGAGCCTGCGTTATCGGCCTACGGTATCGCCCGCGGAGTTAATAAACGGCAGAAGCATAGACGTGCAGCGCACAATAATTAAATCAAATTCTGGTAGGGTAAAGGCTAGGAGCGAACATCCACGCGAATTAAGTGCGACCGAACGGGGCGGCGATAGTGGTGGCGGTTGGGTGGCAATGATGGCGGTGGCGGTGTAGTTGGTGGCCGGGGAGAGGACAGAGCGGCCAACACAGGGGCATGGGGGTATATTGGTGGGTGGGGGGGGAGACGGTTTAGAGACATATTAGGTACGACTCAATAGAGCTGTCCACTATTACATTATTCAACCGGCAGATCTCAACTGCAAACAGGACCATCAACTTTTCCCATGCCTCGGTGACAGGGGTTCTCACAAGCTGGAGCGGCGCCGTGCCCGATTACCGTATCCACGTGCCCCGCCCCACCCCCCAATTTCAATCCAAACAAATTGCTCATTTGGACCATTAGCAGGGGGTGCGTTTCCAGTATTGGCGACCTTCAGGCTCTTGTTTACGCGAGGATTCACTAAGGCGACGGCCACGCGACCTCGGCTCTTTCGCGGCCTCGGCTCCTCGTATTGTAGCACAATTATATTCGCGTTCTCATACATGTGCCGTCCCATACATTGTTTTGTCAACGGCTGATTTTGATTTATTACTCATAAAAGCCCCCCCCCGCTCACGTTTACAAACGACTTCGTTTAAAATGATTTGCTTCGGACTATCTTTTCATTGGCTTATTTATAGGAAATCCCATGACCCGGTGGGTACAACTTAATTCGTCGAATTGTATAAATCAAAATATGCTGCTTTGTTTGCAATAATCTTCAGCGCCTTGTGCTTTCATTATCATGGAACATTATTTATACGCCGGCTAATATAAGATAATGTGTCAATGTGCGTGGGGAGAAATACTTTGCCGCGAATAAATAATCGACTTGTTGTTATAAAATACAAATATCATAATAGGAAAATGCATATAGTGCGAGGGTCTATATTTATTGATTAGATTTGCTTATTTGAAAATAATCCCTCAATACGAGTTTTCACTTTATTAAGTTAATGATAATCAATTAATTTCAATAATATTACAGAATTAAAATATCACATTCATATCTCCCATTTATTCTGTAACTAAATTTGCCAGTTCAGGGAATATTCGATATTAAGCTAAAATAAGTAATTACTTCGAATTAGCAATTTACAATGTAACTATGTATAAATACACTTTAATTGTTTTCATTATAAAATATTGGTAGTCGATTGGATATTTTTAATTTCCAAGATAACACGCAATGAAACGAATATTTGCTCTACTAAAATGAAAATTTAATGTTCTCTAATGTTATATTTCACCAGACTAATTAATAAGTTCTATTCGTTTTAGACAAGATTTTCAATCTTATCGATTCTAAATTATTTCATATGTTTATTTTTATACGGTAAATGCTACGCATTCGTATTCATCTTAATATAGTGTTTTTTAGAAAATGAAACATTTTCATAGACAAATTGTCGAGAAATTCACCCGTCTTGCTTTACGCAATTTCAATTTTGTATTAAAACTCTTTAAGCAGCATTCACATCTTGGATTTTTATATCTAATCGATGGACATGTAAGCGCCTCTAAATTTCCAATAAACAAGTAACATTCCAACACAAGTTGTGCTTATTAAACATCCCCGCTTATGCTTAAAACTACTCGTGTTGTGACGGAAGATTTAACGCCTCGTTACAACACACATTGACTTAAAAAGACTTAAAAAAGGAAAAAAGAAAAAAACAATTTCCTCTGTGGATCTTGCACCGCGTCAATTACTCCTGTAAATTCGTCAATTACTCAATGCCTTATTATCGACCACCGAATTCATATCTCATTTGCAGCGACAAGTTCGCTTAGCAATAGAAAGCAAAGAGCAAACTGGCGAATGGCCGACGCGAAATATTAGCCGAAATAATCGGCCCTACCAACAGCAACGCAACTGCCCGTGGATCAACATTTTCAAGCCCTTCGCAGCTCCTCGTCATCCACCCTCCATAAAAATTTTAGCTTTCCTCGGCGCACCTCGCGCAGCTGCCAAGCTTCATTTGCCATTGAATTTGCTTCGCTCGTTGCTGATAAAAGCGCGCGGCTTCGTCTGGCGCTGCGGAGAAAAATTGTGAGGCCGACTCCTAGGAAGAAGGCTCGCGCTTTTATCGCCAATTTCGGCATCGGTCGGCATAAAAATCGTATTAGGAGGGGTTGGGCCGAGGAGCGCTTGGGGCCGTCAAGGGGTTGTTTAGCACTTAATTGTCCCAGCTGTGCGCATTAAAGCTTTTGATTTCTGTCTGTCCGTTGGGGCTGCGCACACGTGTTCGCGGCCTCGTCCTCTCGCTCTCTACCTGAAAAAAGTGTCTCCGGGAGAGGCTCGCCTTGTCATCTCCGAGGCCCGTTCACCTCGCTACGAGATAACTGATGCGAGGATGCGTATTAATTAGAGGGACCTGCCCTTAAGCAGGTTGGCGCACCTGGTTCGAGCGCCAGCGGCACTCGACTTTTCAGCTTCGTCCCTTTTCTTTTTCGCTTTTGCAGCGCGGAGATTGGCATTTGGCCGTTTGACACACGCGCCATTTAACGTGCAAATTTCCGGGCATCGCCTGCTTATCATACTTAAAAGCCTCATGTGTCCCCGGCTGAGCGCTCTTTCATCCTTATTATTATTTAAATACTGCTGGTTGCGCGCATCAAATGTGCCGTAGCAAAACAATTTATTTAGGTGATGAAGAAAATGTTTCTACGTCGATCTACTTATGGTGCCGGAACACGAATTCGAGATTCAAAATTTTCTCATCCTTTAGATATTAATATCCTCGTTGATCAATAGTTTTGGAAACTTTTACTTAGCCAGTTATTTGAACTTCACAGGACATTAATAGGCAATTACTGGCTTCTAATTCCCGTAAATTCCAATCTTCTTCATTAAGGGCGGATTTATTATGCAGATTAATTATGGATGGCTGTGCATCACGGATTTTAAGAAGAGTTCCGAAATATGTGTTACTATTATTGACCTTGAACTTGCGTGTCCGGTAAAATTGGTTTTTCTTAGTTGCGCGTATTCTTTTAATAAATATCCAATCAAGCCTAGTGTATGTGTTTAGGTGGTTACACTAACTGTAGCTAAATTAAAACGATTATCATTTTGATGAGAATGAATTTGAAGCAACTGATTAGAAAATTGTTAGAAAGCAAGCACGTCATTCGCAATGTCACCAACAAAGACAGTGCAATTTAAGGTTTATTTTAATTGGCACAGGAATAAGCAATAATCGTAATGCTAGAGATTGGCAATTAAACAATGGAAATTTATGTCGAGCGGTGCCCGTTATGCGAAATCAAAACACTTCTTTGGAAATAAATTATGTACAGACAGTTATTGCTGCTAACAATGCTTATCTACGGCTCGCGTTAATTTCCCAATTAGAAGCTTTTAGTGCGCTAGTTTTAAGTTTAGAGCGAGTCGGATGGCGTAAACATATTTTCGACGAGCTAACGAGTCTAATGATGATGCGAAAGCCTATTGTACATAATATCACAACAAGTACGCTGCAAGTAAAACAAAAAGACACACCGAGGCGAGATAAACAAGCCATATAAAACGAATGTTTAAAAGGACAAACAACGGCCGTGTGCTTCGGTAAATATGCAAAACGCAATTTTGGATGGGAAGCAAGGAGAGATCCAATATATGCCGAGCAATCGTTATAAAATGAATTCTAACCTCCAGAAGACCATCGAGAAAATCCGACTATGAATCGAGAGCGGACAAACCACGTTTAGCACCGTCTAAAATGAGCCAGCCGCGCGAATTCATCTTTTCTCGGATCACTTCCGAAGGATTACCACTCGCCGCTTAAGGCAATATATTCGCTGTGCAAATATAGTCGGCTCTCTCCTCCTCCCCCGCCCACTGCACGCGTGTCAAAACGTCAAATCTACTTTGAGTCTCTACCTCCACCCCCCTGCTACAAAAGCGCTCTCCAAGTCTTCTAGAGACCAGTTTGGGCTTAGCTACTCGATGCCTACATGCAATAATCGCGCCTGTATTGCTGGCTATTGACGACGTTGGTAATTCGTGAATAAAGTGAAGTCACTCGGCTCGAAAAGAACGGCTACAATAACACTGCCTACGAAGGGAAATTGAAGGGAAAAAGAGAAAGAGATCGACCCGCGTAGATGTATAAAAAACACTCGATAACGGGGTAAAAGAGGGCCAATGAATGTTCATAACGAGACGACGGGAAGGGGGTGGGGTTGAGGGGGTGGGAAGGGGGTGGGGTTGAGGGGGTGGGAGGGGGGGCCGTTAATCCGGCTGCCTACGTACGTCGAGCAGGAGAGTAGCATAAGGCGAAAGGAGAAAGTAAGTAAAAGTAAGATTCGGACGAGAGTGTGGGGTGAAATACAGTTGGTAAAGCGTCGACATATTCAAATTCAGATGCGCTACTAAAACTTTCGTCTCTCGCTCTCACTCAACGTTATAACCCCGTGATGTTTGACGAATGCTGAACAATTATTGGAGAATAAGTACCAACTCTCCCCCGTCTCTCCATCTGTCTCTCGCTCACTCTTATCTTTGGTTTCTGTTATTGACGGTGCTCCAGAGTAAAACAGTTATACATATATATATACATACATATATATATACATATATATGTAGACGGTTAGCTAGCGAGGGTGTGCGTGCACATGAGAGTGAGAGAGCGAGCCTGGTAAGCGAAGAGTGGGAGGTTGGAACAGGGGAGGGGAGAGAGAGAGAGAGAGCGAGACATCGAAAGCTTAACCAAGTTGGCGGCCGCTTGCACGCCGCGTACGTATAAGAGGGAGGAACAGACGAAATACCCAAGTTGCTATTGAACCGATTTTGAGCAAATATCACTTGAAGCAGGTCTTGACTAGAGATAGAGGAGCGAGAGCGGAGGTTGTGCCATTACTATGTGATCAAAGAGAAAGAGATAGCGAATGAGAGGAGAGGGGGAGAAGAAGAGAGAGAGAGAGAGAGAGAGTGAGTGGAATCCGGTAAGGGAGGGGGTGGATATGTGGGTGGAAGGTGGAAGCGAGGAAGGGAAAGAGAGGCTCACACAAGCCCTTCGGCAAATTTCATAACCGAACTTGTCGTATTTGCCGAGATTATTTCAATATATTCGACTCAACGTAGGAAATCTGTTTGCGAGCTGGTGTATGCGTGAATGGAACTTGGCGCTCCGCGGCGCTTGGGAAGGGGCGACCGACAGGAAGGAGTGCAAGGAAGGAAGGAAGGAAGCTCGGGAGGGGAAAGAGTGAGAGAGAGAGCGGGAGAAATAGGTATGGTAGATCTTTCTGGGATGGTGCTGCTGTCGAAGTGGGTAGAGTTGACTATGGAGGAGAAGAGTTGACTAACACGTACCTCGTCAAAGTGTATTTATGTCCCTGGCCATGTACGCCGTCGCTAAATTACGTGAGGAACGCACGCCCCTACTTGTCAATGTATGAATATGATCTATAATGTGCATTCGAAAGGATGCTGTAACTATGAAAATGCCTAAATCGGAGATCGGATTTTTAATGAGAAAAATTATGCTGTCGCACGAAACTCACGGAATGAGTGATATTGGCAAGATAACTGTGATTACAACTATCATTTTCATAAGCGAAGCCGATATCATTGGCGCATTATTTAAGCCGCATCGAGAGACATGAAATGAGGCGCATCTTTCTATTGGGTTGAAAATTCGAACGAATTACATTTATGTAATTTCCGTATAATATTGATAATCCAAAATGAACGTCGATTACACGAAATAGCATCTAATAATAATGAGTAATAATTTGTAATTAGAGTTGACAGTTTTTAATTTTATTCTCAAATCCAGCGCTTTATTGTGGAAAGAAACGATCAATTACTATTTCTGCGATAACAACAATAACAATGCCGATGAACAAAATGATGATGATATATTCGAAAATTCCGTTTGGCACTTTCTTGATTGTGCGCATTCATCAATTGTACATAGACTTTAGTACTACAGTATTAACTATATACAAAAAAGTAATTATTATTTGCGCGTCATAGAATGCACAAAAACTGATATGAGAATTTATCGTGTGATCGAGTAATTTTCCTTTGAACTCTGGAATGCCCCAAAAGAAAAGAACTTTTACGGGTGAAGATTAGAACGTTAAGCAAGCAATAAAAGAAAAAAAAGAAGAAGCGCAACATTAAGACTTAAACGATGAACGCGCCAGTCTCTCGGAGCGCGAAATATTGAATACTGCGTATGAAGAAGGCAGGGCGTGTGTGCGAATATGCGTATAAATGCATTTTGTTTGTGCGCACATTGAGTAAATGATGAGGTATAAGAGTTTGGACAAATCTTAATATCTACGGCTTTCAAGTACTGGGCTCTCAAACTCCTCTCCACAGACCAAATTTCCGCCAATGAAAAAAGGCGCCTCCAATGCTAATAATATCCAAGGATTAGTTATTATCCGATTAGCGGCCCCCCGCCCTCCCCGTCCACGTCATCATCATCATGATAATGATAATGAGGAAAGTAATATGAGGGAGGGCCGAAATTGGCAGGAGCAGATCGCCGGCTTTAATTATAAAAGGCTTGGACATTATTCACGGCAATTAGCCGGCTAAGTAAGAAAGGAGCGGCGATACGGCGGCGAAGCTCCGTCTTGAACAATCGGCATCGATGGAAGTCGGGGGCTGATCTGCCGATGTAATTAAATAAAAGGAAGGAAATTAAGCGGAGCGATGGTCCGGCACGTGCTGGCACGTGTCTTTTGCGGCGATCAGTCCTAATGCGCCACATTATTAGTCGCTCGGCGTGCGCTGCGTAACGGAGGCGAAAAAGAGACGGGCGGAGTATCGAAATCAATTGAATAACAATGCGCCTCGTTAATATCGTCTCTTCGTCCTCTCATCCTCCTTCGGCCATAAGTGAGCTACGCCGAGTGGACGATTATGAGGGGGTGGTGGGGAAGGGGGCCGGTGGCGCTGGTTACGGGCGGTGGGGGACGTGTAAATTAAGCTGGAAAAGTTCGGCCATTGCCAGCCAATTGGCGCGCACTTGCGCGAGGAGCCTGATTTTCCTGCATTTACATTTCCTGAAATCACATTTGAATTTTAGGAGCGTAGGCTGCCCTCGACTTTGCTCGTCGAATCTTTAAAGGCGCCCGATTGGCAACTTATTTTACAAATCGCGGCGGCCCGTAAAACTGATTGGTGAATTCCAAGTCTGCGAGCCGATTTCGCAACTTTCGCAACCGAGATCTCTTTTAATTTGCGAGCACGTGGGGGACCAGCGATAAAGGAATGTTAATGTTGGTCAAAGACTTTTCGCTGATTTCTCGTCAATCAATAGTGGGCATAATTTCATAGCTTTGAACTCCTTTGAACGCCAATGTAAAAGCACATTGGCAATTAAACAAAAAAGATTTCCTTCGTTGAATGCAATTGGCAACTAATAAATCGCCCACGTCACTGTATTCAATTACTAGTGAACCATTGTCTTGCAAATAGCTGCCACTTAACAACTACATAATTAATGCAATTAATTGCAATGAATCTTTTGTATTTGGGACTTGAGGTATGCACGTGTCAATATATCTGCTTATAAATGTACATCTAATATAATTCAGAAAAAATTTAGCTATTGATTAATAATAATATGTTGCCATAAGGCCGAGTTGCTAGACAAACTACATTAAGCATTATACATTAAAGGATAACAGCTGAAAGCGAATATTTTCGAAAAATACTTTATAATAAGCTTATTGTAACTAAGTAAGTTTAATAGTAATCAAGTAATAATTGAAATGTTGGGCATTGGAATATTCGACTTTATGCCCTTCGTAAAAGCATTAGGTGACGATTGACTTGCATAAGCACTAAATAAATAGATAAGCTGCATAATTTCTTGTATGAATAAAAACAGGACTGTTTACAAATGCTCGTTGTCGAATGATAATTGATTTGGTTTCAATTCCAATTTCGTATGAATTTGTATATTTCCGAAAGATTTTCATATTTCGTCCATCATATTTCGTTACTATATCCATCTTCGATGCCAATTACATTCACAGAGTAATTATCGTTATATCATTATTATATAATAGAAAACACCAACTTTTATAGGATTCGAATATCATTCAATGCCCAATTTCTAAACAGGCAATCATATTAATTATCAAAGCGCACCCAAGAGATCATTTGTAAAAAGTTTTAATACTATTTTAGTCGATTGATTAATATCTACATATACATTAGAAAGAGGATCATATGGGGAAAAAAAAGCATAATCACTAAATTAAATTCGACGCCCACTACGGAACGAGAAGGTAATCATCCTAATTGTGCTGCGTATATACGTGTATATTTCACTCTTCGGCTTAGCGCAAAGCTGCAAAAAAACTTTCCCCTTTTTTTACGCGCGTAAGGACTCAAGGATCGTAATCAGCGATGCCGAATGTCGAGTGCAGCGATGAGTCGAGGACGAATGTGCAGTCGTCGCATTTTTGCTCGCGCGTGTGTTGGCGAGCGAGTGGGCGCAAGTGCGCGTGCGCACACCGCTTAACTAGAACCGCGAGCAATTAAAGACTCAACTCAACTTAATCCGCTGGTAATAACGTGTCAGACGCGTCTGATGAGTCCGCGACAGCGATTCGTTGTAAGACTACTCCGGATTGCGCACGTGTATGTGCGTGCGATGAATGTACATAAAAATGAGCGCAGGAGAGGCGAAAGCAAGAGAGAAGAGGAAGAAAATTGCAGGAAGGAAAGTACAAGACAGAAGATGAACGTCTCCATTGTTTCATTCGATTTACAAGTAGTAGCCGGAGATATCAGTGGGAGAATTAGAATGAAAATGTGAAGGGGCGATAAATAGAAAGGGTGAGAATTAGTCTGAAGAATTGAGACGAAGAGGCAAATGAGAGAAGATTAGAGGATATAAAAGAGTATTAATTGATGTACTTTATTGTGACGTTAGGGATAAGCAAAGATTTAAACTTTATTATTTTAATACGATACAAGCCGTTAATTAATATTGCTTTAAAAAATGTAATCACAACGATTATGTATAATTGTTATCGATAATCATACCATTTTTATTACGAACAATTGGTATTGTTGTTGAAATTTAATAGTTGAAACATAATTTTGATAAAGGGTTATGTGTAAACAAAATAATGAATGAAAAGTAACAGAAACAAAACAGTTCTGGAAAAGAACTTGATTGATAAAGAAGCTGTAAGTGAGACCAAGTGAGGAAATTAAAAAATGTAAGATAAATCATGAGGAGGCAAGTGTAAAAAGTATATAAGCTACTGATAGATTTAGTAACAGTCGAAGATTCAGGAAAAAGAATAGAATGAACGTCTTTATGTGTGTTTATGTGCGTGGAGAAGAGAAAATATAAAGATACAGTGAGTAGTATGGAGAAAAAGAGATTGAAACAGGCCAGAGAGATAATTACACGCAGTATAAGAGAACGCCATAAAACGAACATAGATAGATAGATGAAGAGAGAGAGAGAGAGAGAGAGAGAGAGAGAGAGAGAGATACGCTGCAATTTATAAGAGAAGGAGAAGTTAAATCCGAGTCGAAGCCTAACAGGGGTGGCGCTGCCAGACAATAGCTTGAACTGCCTTTAAAATCTCTTCTGCAAATAGAGCAGTAGCAAGTACGTGGACGATAGAGTTAAAGCGCGCGCGAGAGAGAGAGAGAGAGAATTCGACTGAAACCATAATTGAGATATTGAGATCTGATTAAGATGAAATCAATAACACGAATGCGAACAATGCAAGTAAGGATTGTATGGAAAAGATTGACAAAAAGGAAGGGAGAGGGAGAGAGAGAGAGAGAGAGTGAGAGCGAAAAACCTATATCGGTTGTATTCTACATCGCCCTACTTGTCATAGAAAGTTTCGCTTAGATAATGTTACCTGTCCTTCTCACTATATGACAGAGTAGAGTTCCGAATGCTTACGCTGCTGATCTAATATTACATTCTTTCAGATTGGTAAGTACACGGGAACTCCAGATATTGGTTCCCGTGGTAATATCATTTTTTTAAATTTGATGCTTATTACAAAAGAGTTGCCTACTATATTGCATGGATTTTGTGATATAATGGAGCATTAGAGAGAGGGAGAGAGAGAGAGAGAGAGTGTGTGTGTGTGTGGTTGGAGATGAAATTGTTGATTTTATGGGTCGATATTCGATCGTGCTAGTAATAAGTCTATTGTGTTTAAAAAATTAACTTATAAAATAGGAATCTACTGAAATTAAACATAGAAATTATTTTATTTTCTCATCTACTAATTCTATAATGTTCGCTATATTGGCAAATTAATTACATCAGAATTAGTTTCTATGCCAATATCAAAATAATTATTTTCATAGTATTTGATTCGATCCTAGGTATAATATATATATATACCTTTTTAATATATTCACTAACATATCTCAACTTCAAATAGACAAAATTTGTTATTTACATTATATATTTGTATTTTAATAATATATAAATGCACGATAGTCTATTTATAGTTTTCCAGCAGTTTTTCAAAATATGGCAAATAAGAGTTAGAGAAAAATTGCTTTATATGCATTATGTTAATTATGGAGCATTAGAATTATAAAAATATCAATGAATTTAGTAAATAATGTTGAGATTAATATATGATTTAATATCATTGTAAACGCTTAACAATTTATTCATTCAAAAATTTAATAAATTTTACTATTGAAAATTAAAGTTTTTCGCACTATTAAATAATTTTAGAATTAAAAAAAAATATATTTTATATCATTTTTTATGTTAGTATATATTTTGTGTTAGTATATATTTATAGTATTGGTATTCTGAAATTTTATTAGAATTTTATTCAATTATCAGTGTAAAATCACGTTGAAAATGTAAAACATTTATTAGAAGAATAAGTTTATAGGTTTTTAGATGCTTGACAAGCATTATCAAGTATGTAATTAATAAATATAGAAGAAAAAATCATAAATTTCATTGTCAATATTTTATTTGAAATGTTTAACAATTCATCTAATCAAGCTAATTTCTTATCAATTTATCAAAATACTTTCTTATACAGTTTCATATTATCTATTATGATAGTATTATTTTATTTAAATTATGATAAATTTATGATAATGTAAATTTTGCTCCAAAATTTGTGACACGTTGCTTTCAACCTTATTTGATTCTATTTGAAATTTTCCTGTTTTATATGACGTAATTTAATTTTTGGCACAATATTGGGTGCAGTTGAAATATAAATTATCTTACAATTTGCAATGCTCCGTTAATGATTTTAACATTGTTTTCCTTTTAATTTATAAAGTTTGTTTAATTTATAAAATAGTGACAATAATATTATGATATTTAAATGGCGATTTTTAATTTACAATAATATATTTAAATGCTTGTTTGAACCAATAATGGCATATTAGTGAACTGTTTGTTAGTTTAGTTGATAGTCATTTAATTTTAGTAAATCAGTTTCTTCATATGTTAATATACAATTGGTATTTATTACTTATTATATTTTTCTCGGGTCAAACACTAACGAATTTAAAATTGTTTATATATATATATATATATCTATATGTCATATCTTTATTATTATTCTTACAATTTTCTACAATAAATAAATATAATTTATTGTAGTATAATGAGATATAAAGGAATCCTAGAATCGTAATATATGTTAGAATCATTGTTATCTATCGTTTATGCATATGCTTTATAAAACTAGTGAAATTTAATATTCTCATGAATAATTTCCTATTCTAATACCATGTATATATTTGTGTGCGAGTGTGTGTACGTGCGCGCGCGCGCTCGCATATCCACATGTATGTATGTAGGTGTGTGTGTGTGCGTGCGTGCGCATGTTTGGCATGCGAGCGCGCACGCGCGCTCATTAATAACGTGTGAACTGTTTAAATAATGACAGAGCAAGTTAACAATTCAAAGTCTGTTTGCTTGCATTAGGTTCTTTAAACACACATTAAGAACGACCGCACAAACTGTCCATCTCTCCAACACAAAAGTGACCTCTTGAGAAATCTAATATCGAACCCTTGCCCCAAAGCCGGCTTAGAAGCCAGTGCTCAGCACGACATTTGCCTAATGAACTCACAAAAATATTGTGCTTCCGCGCGCATCTCCATGCATATTACGCTTCGTTGCACGTCGACACTCATCAGCGAGCAACAGCTTGATTTTCAAATCCTCGGTAGCTCGCGACCGGCACAAAGTACACCGACACAGCAAGGAATCACCGCGACAACGGCCGACGCATCTTCCGCGACGGATGCTCGACACAGACAGACAGTGAGACAGGGAGTAGGAGCGAGAGGGAGAGAGAGAGTGAGACCGGGAGTAGGAGGGAGAGAGAGAGAGAGAGAGAGAGAGAGAGAGAGAGAGAGAGAGAGAGAGAGAGAGAGAGAGAGAGGGAGAG
>JAPYYT010001747.1:0-23714 GCA_030522565.1 Ceratosolen corneri
GTATATTTAAAGAATATTCGTAAAATCTTGGAACACATCTGGCAATCATAAACATATTGAATGTATGAAAAGAATTTACAAAACAAAGAGGTAGTACCGCGAGTCGAGAAACTGCTTGATTCTCGAACAATATTATATAGTAAATTGTTACAACTATTTTTTTTTTTTAATTATTTAATTTTAGAATAACCATATATCAACACAATTTGTTAACTCATAAAATAAATTGACTAGTTTCACTGCTATGGGTTTCCAGAACAAAAATATAATTACCAATTTTTAATTTTTACATATATTAATTAATTATATTTAATTATTGTAGCCAAATTATTATTTAAAAACCTATAATAAATCAAAAAATATATTAACAATGTATTATTATTAAATTTTAATTGATATTGTAACATTTGATATCCATTATAGATATGTAAGCTGCATGTTACACTCAAGACATTTTCTAGTGATACATTGTAAAAAATTTATTTAATTTAGGTAAATGATCGTTTAATTATTGTTAACAACATCATTTTTATATTCAATATCATATTTTATTATTAATCATCTATACAATGTAAATTACTTATTATCTGTTGAAATTTCATTAAAGTTCAGTTTTTTATTCTTAAGAATTTGTAAATATTTTATAAATTTATCCATAAAACATATAAAATCTGTTTCTAGTACAATTTTCATAATTTTATTACATTAAATTAATAAGTAATTCGTAAAATATTACTATTCGAAATTTGCAACAAAATGATCTTAAATTTTTGTGAATTAAATTTAAAGTGAAACAAATAAGAAACAAATTGCACTAAACATGTAGTTGAATTTAATAAATTAAAATGCATCTACTTGCATTTTTTTCCAAATAATTCATAAATCAAGAATTGGTTGAAAGTGAAAATATCCATTGTCAATGAAATGATTAATTGATCCATTAAGATTTATAAGATTACAAGATTATTTTTCTATTCTATCATGTAAGAAATAGAGGCAGAGAATTTATGCCATACACTATTATTGCGTATTTGTATGATGTTTTAAAATGGTTATAATTCTCAAATCTCAAATTAAAAATATCTAAAATAATGCAGTGTGAATAATGATAGGGTATATAAGAGATCAACAATAATCAGAAATAAACATTCCTTGTATATAATAAACATATATCATACTAGCTTCTTTACAGATACACAAAGTGAAAATCAGACATTTGATGAAGTATAACATTTGTTAAGTCTGGCAAATTCCAAATAACTCAAAATAAAACAAAATAACTTTATCTCCAAGTTTCTTCTAAATCTTTTATTTTTCTATTTTTATTTATGAATGACTGATACATTTTTTTTATGTATATATTTTTATATACATTTTTAGCTCTCCCAATATATGAGGTTTATTAGGCAATTTCATTGTAAAAATAATAGTAAGCAATGTTTAATTAATAAACATCATTGAATTAATGTACTACATTAAATTTAAATGTAATAGTACTATGGGTTTATAAATAAATTGTCAAGATAAGTGATGCTATAATGGTGATTTAATTTAATAAAACCAAAAAAAATTTATTTTAGAAAAAGTATATATATATGTATATACTGAAGTATAGAATGTGCATAGAATTAATGTGACTAAGTAAAGTGATTTGTTTATATACAAGTTCCAAAAATTAAGGCCAATAATCAAACTTTATGCAGAGTTAAAATACTACAATGTTATTTGGTCAAGCAATAAGTTTGAATATTAAATTGTTTGCTTTGAAATCATGTCACGAAAAAATATTCAGAATATGTATCATTGTGATAACTAATAACATAATAACTAATAAAAATTTCACTTAATTAGTTTATGAAAATATTATAATACTAAATATATATATATATATATATATATATATATTCTTTTTATCAATTTAAGTCTACAAAGTATTTGTTATGTAATAAAGACATGATCGTACCATAAAAAATGTACAGCAATATCAATAAGAAATGATATTAGTATCACATTATTACATAAGTCAATAAATTAACCTGTAATTACATATATTACTAAAGAATGTTAATTTTATACAATAATACTGTTTACTATTCTTAGTTGATTAAAATATCTTTAAAATTTAATATATTTTTCATCAATACTAACTAATGCACACTGCCACACATGCACATATATATTATAAAAAACAAAATTTTGAAATTATAATTCCTTTTTTTATTAATAAAAATATTAAACATTAATATTTGCGCCACTAAAAATTATTTATTTTTGATATATTTTATTCATATTTGTTTTATTATAGGAATTAGTTTTTGTTAAATTTTCTTTAGATTCTTTTAAATATTATAAGAAGTGTACATAGTAATAAGTAGTTTAATCAAAGCATTTTTTTTTAAATTTGAGAGCTCAACTTGTTCTTTATTAATATTAAAGATATTAGTGAACTTTAATTTTTTTAATTTAGGTATACCTTAAAAAGTTGAACAAACAAAAGGAAAGAAGACTGTATATATGACTGTCGAAGATTAACAGAATTTAACAAAACTCATAGATGATTACCTTATTCTACGATTAACTTGACGACCTTAAATCCGCTTATTCCTACTCCATAAAATAAGTTAAAAGAATACATTATATAAAATGAAATTAACTCTTTTTTCACAAAAAATCACAAAGTAATGCAAAATTGAGCTCTTTTTTTTAATTTATACTTGTCATAAATACATTTGCATTTATTTATATTTGTTTGAAAATAGTGTTCAGCATTTAAAAAGATATAATCCTTATTTTATAATTGTTTAATCGTAACAAATGTATAATAAAAATAATTAAAGATATTTGTAATGAAATAATTGAATTATTATTTTAGATATAAAAATAATATTTATATTATTATTAAATATATATATGTATATATATATATCTCTAATATAAAATATCTATTTCCGGAAGTTGAATTTTAACTCAATATAAGACGGATAAATATTTTCAGAGCTTATTATATATATATATATATATATATATATTTAGTATTTTCTATTGTTTTATTGATTAATTACATTCTTTTTTTACAGTGATAAATATTTAACATTATATAGCGTTAAAAAATAATTAAGGTAATATTATTAACGGTGGTTAATGAGTTTAAATTTAAATTCACTTCATCAAATAAATTTATTTAATATACTTTTTATATTTTATTAATAAGTTGTACATATAATATATTAAATAATAAATTTGTTATGTATATATAAATTTTTACAGAATAGGGTCTTTATAAAGTTCTTTGCAATGTCTACTCAACAAATATCTCCACCTAAAGGAATAAAAGAACTTAGGTTACCTATATCTAGAGTAAAGACAATAATGAAAAGTTCTCCTCAAGTAGAAGCTATTGGTCAAGATTGCTTATTTTTAGTAGCAAAAGCAACTGTAAGATGATTTTATATATGATTCGAAAATATGTAATGATTATATTATAAATAATATTTAGATATTAATCAAATTTTAGGAATTATTTGTACATTACTTATCAGAGGAAGCTCATAAAAAATCTAACAAAGCTGGAAATTTGGAGTATAAGCATTTAGCCGAAGTAGTTCAAACTAATGAGACTTTGGAATTTTTACGTGAAATAATGCCAAGAAAAATAACCGTTAGGCAGTTCAAAGAAATGATTGAAAAAAATTATGAAAGTTCATCCGATTCTGACAGTGATAGTCAGTCGGATAGTGATTCTAATTCTGATAGTGATAAAGTTGAAAATTCATCTGATAGTAGTCACAATAGTAATGATAAAAGGAATGGAAATAATTCTTTTGAAAATAGTAGTAAAGATGAAAGTGAAGAAGAAACTAAAGCATAATTATATTTTAATAAAACTGTTTTAATTTATTAATATTAAATTTTGTATAATTTAAAATTAGAATTATAAATAGTAAGAAATAAATTTATAATAGTTTAATTATTTAGTATATTAATTAATGCGATATCAATTTCATTAAATTAAAGTTTACAATTTAAGAAACATAAACTGAGTTTACATAATTTGTCAATAATAGTTATATTTTAAAATATAAATATTATTATTTTAATTTTACGAACATAAATTTATCATACATCTTTCCAAATTATTTGTTTCATTAAAAATTCATAAATTCATTTATTTTAAAAGTAACTGCAGATATGTATTAATGATTTTATATTTTATTATAGTATCTACATAATTAAATGATTTAAATTATTCTTGATGTAATTTTTGAAGTATAGATTCAGATGATGTATCATATGCTTCACTAAGTTTTTTAGCTAAAAAATAAATTTCTGCAAGAGCTACAATTAAAGCACATATTATTCCAAGTAATAATCTAAACCCAAAATCTAAATTGCCAATTATTAATTCTATTCCAATAAAACCAAATGTGAAACCAGCAATCACAGAAAATATAAATTGCGCAACAGCAATAAGTTGTTTATTTATAAGTTTCACTGAAACATAAGATAATTGTAATATTTAAATTTTAATATACAATTAAATATAACCTTAACAAATAAATTTACATTATATTATATTAAAATATATTGATTAAATGTGAACTTGTATATATGGATAGAATTTATTAATATAATTAAAATTGCACAGATAAAAAAATGTTTATTTAGATTTGTTCTTTGACCAAAATTTATGAAATGCATCTTTTGTGAATTTTTTAAGTATTTCATATTAGATAAATTATTAATCACATATATATTTGTTTTTTGTGGCATAAATTAAATCTTACTCTGAAAGGCAATTGTATCTTCTGGTAAATGCTTCCTAAAAATATCAACATCTTTAGTCATTGCTTTATAATATCTAGTATTTTGTTGGGCTTGCAGTTTTTTTATTCTTGCTTCTAATTTATCATTTCTTAAAGAAACTTTAGATTCAGGTAATATAATATTAACTCCTTCAAAAAGTTCATGGATATAACATTTTTTACTACAATTACATTGTTGCTCTAATATATATAGTTTTAACCATTTAATATCTTTTACAGATAAAAAGTAATTTATTTGTTTATGTTTGTAATTATTCTGTAATAGAGATATATTTTTTGGAATATTCAATGTATTTTTTATATTTTTTATTATAAAATTTACAAGTTTCAAAGATGGCTTTATTTTTATATGATGATTTTTAATACTTTCTACTGACATTATTAAATAGTATAAAGTATAATTAAGATATAATATATAGTTTTTTTTGTAAGTCAAAATAAAATTTTTTCAATTCTTTTACTTTTTTTAGTAATTTTTTATCAGATATTACACATTTCTTATTTATATCGTTTATAAACTTTTCCCATGAATCCTTGCGTGTATCTCTATTTTTTTGTAACTTATTATTCTGTAATTAAATACAATTGATAAGTTATAGAGTATATGTAAATATATTTAATTTATATAAAAAACAATTTATAAATATTTTACAATCCAAAGATTATTTTTTTGAAGTACACAATTGCACATGCTAAGAGCAATATCAACGTTGATCTTTAAGCTTGGTAATTGATAACTAAGCTGTTCAGTATGATTTAATTGGATTTTTCCAAGATCGGTCGAATATTCGAGGATTTTTAAAAGTTGTAAAACATCTCTGTCATCTTGTTTGTGCTAAATATTTAAAAAAAGGATTTTTAATCTGAATTTAAATAAATATCGCAACTTAATAATATAAAGTATTTATTTTTATTTTAATTCTTATTTTTACTCGTATTTATTTCCAACTACTTCTCCATACTTGAGTTTATTAGTATTTCAAAAAGAATACTTAAAACATAAACAAAATTTATAAAATACTTGCGCGTGTCAATTTTTATTCAATTTTATTTACAAAACATGTAAAAATCAAAACAATTTATTCAATATCTAATTACCTGAAATTCACGTAAAAAAAATATGACTTCTCCCTGAATAAATGGTCGATGATCAAATAATCTTGTCCAAATTTCCCCTGTATCTATATTAGATATATTCACAAGTGACAAAAAAAATAATATTATAAAACCATTATTATATCATATGTTGTTACTTTATATTAAATTTACGTAAATTCTTGCAACTATTTTATTATCAGCTTACCTCTTAATATTAACGCCATTATTGTTATTTAAAATATTCCAAACAGAAAGTTTTCTGTATTGGACAAGTAATATTTTAATTGTTGCCGTTGTTACCTGTGTAATGGTTATAATATAGAACATAATAAATCTAATATATATATATATATATATATATATAATGATTTATTAATAGACAATAGGTTATATATATTTATTATTATTATTTTAATAGTTTTTAAGATTATACATTTATATCAATTACATGAAATGTAAGGGAATAAAATAACAATTTTTATGTCGGTAGTAATATATATATATATATATATATATATATATGCATGGGTGTGTGGGTGTGTGTATATGCATATATGCATATCTACCTTAGCAATGGCGTGTAACATAAATGAAAAAACTATTTAAAATGAAGGAAGAATTTGGATTTACAGATGAATTTTCTATAAGTCTAAAAGAAATTAAAAGTCGAATTCCATCTAACAATAATACAGAATCAACAATTGGTATTCGACCTCAACCACTAATATGCAAACCTGGAAAAGTGAATGTTTCAAATTGTAAATCAGAGCCCATTCTAACAAAACGACATTGGGCACCAGGGGCATGGCAAGATGCTACTAGAACAAGTGCATTTCAACCCTATAAAGTATGGAGTTAATTTATTGAAATTATTAAATATAATAATTGTCTTACAAATAATAGCAAAGAAAGAAAATTTTGTAAAATATTTTGTTTTAAAAGTGAAACAAATATAAATAAAAATTTCATTTTTCTTTTAAATAATAATTAAAGTAATACAAGATACTTACTAATTTAGGACAAAATTATAAGTTAAACATTATAATTTTTTATCAACATATTTATTTCAATCTTGTATTTATAAGTTGTTATTAATAATTTATAATTTTTGTAATAAGATCAAAATAATTAAATAATAAAAACTATTTTATTAAGGTATGTAATATTTATATATTTATTATACAAAGGGATTATTTTTAGGTTTCCATTCTTGTGCCAATTTGAAAATTTAAATTATTTTTTTTTTTTTAATTAATCTTGTTTTCAAATTTATTTTTATTTTTAAATTCTATTATTATATAAATACATTAACATAAATGTTGAAATGCTAAATGCTTTTTAATTAATTTACCATAAAAATATCAAATTTGTTTAGTTTTCTATATAAATAAATGTAATAGTATATAAGAAAATTTATAGACATTTGTAAATATAAAAAAATATAATAAAGTAAAATATAAAATTATTTAAAAAACAAAAATATTTAATTAAGAAAAGTGTAAATACTCTGTTTCATTAATTAACCTATATTTGAGTACTGTTTTCAGTGGTTTTAATAATTTTAATTAAAATACTGTATCGTTTGTTATTATATAAATAAATTGAAGGTAATATAAAATATAGAGCACATTTTATTGTATTTTTAAATGCATTATTATTTATTTTATACAAATTCAATATAGTTTCATAAAAAAAAATATTTTTTCTATAAATTGAATAGATGTTTATGTGTGTTGACAATTTTGCTTTACCATTTATATTTTTATGATTAATTTATAACACATTTATTTAAACAGCCTCCAACATTATTAACTAATTTACAACGAGGTAATACACAAACTGAAATACCATTATCTTATGGTGGTAGTGATATTACTTTTTACACACTAGCTGGGCAAGGTGAACTTACAGCTGATAATATTCATCCAGGTAAATAGTTTTATTTAAAGTAAAATGATACAGTTCCAAGAGATAGTATAGCCAATATTTTGTTATGTAAATGTAATTTAAAATATAAAATTGTATATATCTTATTTAACTTTTAATGTATTTAAAAATTTTTAGGATTAGCTGATACTCCAGATGAAAGTGGTTTAACTGGACTTATGTGGGCAGCTGGTTATGGTCAATTAAGTAGTGCAAAACTTTTGTTAAATGCTGGTGCAGATAAAAATTATAAAGGATTGCATGGGCAGTCACCTTTACATTTAGCTGCAGCTTATGGACACCATGATCTTGTCAAATTGTTATTAAATCATGGCGCTGATCCAAATTTAAGTGAAGACGTAATAAAGCCGAATAATTAAAATATGAAAAATAAATTAATATAATGTACCAACAAAGAAATATAATTAAAATTTTTTTTGAAATTTTCAAATATAAATTTAATCATGTTTTTGATATTTTAATTTGATACAAAATAATTACTATTAAAATATAATCTTTATAACAAAACTAAATTTTACAATGTTTTTTAGGAAGGTAACACACCTTTAATTTATGCAGCACAGGGCGATCATCCTCATGTCTGTTATGAACTTTTAACTAGTGGAGCTGATGTAACAATTACAAATGCACATGGAATTAATGCATATAAAGCAGCTATTCTCAAAGATGCATTAACAGGTATATTATTTTATCATTACAATTAATTACTTTTTATACTCAGATGTTTCATTTTTATTTGCAGCTAAAGCAGTAATAGAAAATTTTCTTATAAGGAAAATTGTAAATTTATCACTTGATATATTTTAATACTATTTTATCACTATCTTAAATAACTGTTTAATAGATATATACTTTTATGTTTATATAATTTGTTTAATGAATGTTTATCATTGAAAATTTTAAACGAAGAATAATGTATAATTAAGTAAATATATAAATAAATATATGATAACTAATATATTAGAATATGTGAATTCTTTTTTATGATTAGGTTATTGTTAATATTTCTAATAATGACTTTGAAGAATCATGGTATAAACCAGCCATAGCCTCTTGTAAAGCTCTTAAACAGGCAATATTAGATCCAAATCCACCAGCTCTTTCTCCTTCACTCTCAGCACGTACATGAGTAATATATCCTTGTGTTTTAATTTCCCCCCATACAGGAGGAATAGGTCCTTCAATCTCTTGAGTAATAGGAATATAATGATATATTGGTCCTTCATCAAATTTTGGTATAGGCAAATAACATGTATTATTTTGTTGCCCAAATTTAATGCCAGTACTGAAGGTTGTAGGTCTAGGAGCTAATTTAATTTCATCTTTAGAAGTATGAATTGATGAAGTAAATAATTGAATTATATTTCTTGCATCTCGTTCTGAAAACATCAACTCATCAATAAGAGCTTCTTTTTCTCTGATCTTTTTCTTTTTTATTTCAAGTTCCTGTTTTACAAGTTCTAGCCTTCTTTCTTCCTGTTCTATTCTTTCGAGCTGAAGAAGTTCTTCAAGTTCAGTTTCTTTTTTGCCAAGTTTTGATTTATTTTTAATTATTTGATCTTTATTTTCTTTTTTATATTGTTCAATATTTTTATTAGTTTCAATAACATCTATATTGTTAGTCAAATTATAGATAATATTTTCAATTTCTTCTAAATAATTATCATATTCTCTTTGAGTTTCAAAATCTTCTTCCTTTTTATTAAAATCACGCAATATTCTTTTTCTAATATCTACTTCTTTTTCTACCATTGCATCTTCATATAATTGAATTCGAAAATTAACTCTCCTTAATGCAGTTTGGCATTCTGGACATGAGCCAGAACCTTTAAATAAATAAAAATTTCGTTTCACTCATAAATAGATGAAATATATGCAATTATTTTGAAGTTCTTATAAATTTTATTGCAAACCTTTTAAGAAAAGTAATTCGACGCAACTTTCACATAATGTGTGACCACAAACATTTACCATTAATTTTAAAGATGGATTACGATATTTCGTTGTCTTACAACGTGGGCAAGCTTGTTCGTCCATATTTATACTTAAAAACTAATGGCATTAAATTTTTAATGAAGAAAAATATTTCATTTTCGATAAAGTAATGTTTAATTTTATAAATTAAATTTTTTCTAATTTAACTAACATATTTATAAAATATACATTATTTTTATAAAAATATTTGAATAAGTTCAACTTTACTTAAAAACATTAATTATATGATAATAACTATTGTTAAAATCAAGTTGTCATCGGTAGTCATGTATAGATATAACAGAAAGTATCTTGTATTTCCAACTATACAAGAGTAGTTTTAATTCATTGGTTATTACATACGCGCAAAATATCAAATCAAGTATTAAGGTCTCCTAATAAGTAATAATAATATAACATTACGTTTTAAAGAAATATTTATCTCTATTTATTGTTAGCTTGTTAAAGAAAAAAAATTTATAATAAGTAAAATTTTAAAAAGGATTAATATGATAATAAAAAATAACATATGAAAATATTTATTAAAATTTTATATTTTTTAAAAATATTATTTAATATAAAATAAGAATTTACATAATTGTATTTAAAACCAAAATTAATAAAAATACATTTTCAGATTCGCTTAGAAATAAATATAACAAAAAATTATATATGTATATAAATCGACAAGATTTGCATCTTTCATGAAAGATTATATATAGTTATATATTATAATATTATATATTAAATTATATATTATATATTATATATATATATATAGTCCTCGATAATTTTCGAAGTTGACTTGATTAATGTCAATTTTTTTTTAATTATCTCCTTATACTCGAATATTGTTCGGTATTTAATCCGTGTGTAAATTATCTTTCCAATTGTTTAGAGGAGAGATATAGTGAAAATACGAAAATACGATAGTGAAAAGAGGAGAATAGAAATAGTTGTTAATGAAGCGAATTTTAGAGTTTTTTGCATGTTTAAATAGTTTATCGTATAAATATTGAATCCAAGTGTTTATATGAGGTGGGATAGATCAACTTGTAATTTATAAAAACATGTATGAGATATAGAGAGGTGAGGTAATTAGTTGTAAAGTGATTACCGTTTAAATGAGTTGTAATTTATAAAAGAAAGTATGATATATGGGGGGGACGAGGTAATCAGTTGTAAATTGATTACCGTTTAGATGTTATAAAGAAAGAGGGGAGTTACCTCTGACTGACAGCAATTATTTGTAGGTTATATGAGATTTTTGTAAAGGGGGGATGACTGCATTCGTGACAATATAAACTCTTTAAGCCAAAGTATTCAATTATATGTACGAGCCATTTAAGTAAGGAGAGATAGAGATTAATGAGATTGTTATTAAAATAATAGCGCCTCTTGCAGTATTAAGGGATAGCGTGTTTTATCACAGGTAGTTTGTTCGGGATTGAACCCGACGTGTTTATATTTCTCACGCTTGTTGAAGCGAGAGGCAGATAGTGAAGGGGAGATTCGTAGCAGCAGGTCCAGAAAGAATTCTACGAATGTTTTAATGCAATAGTAACAGCGTTTATTGAAGTTAATATATTAAAGATCTGATAAATGTTATGTTATTTAAGTTATCTTGAATATATCACTTTGTTGTTATTTTATGAAACGTCTTTAACAGTTGGTTGAAAGAAAGGATTACTTTCCTGTTTTAAACGGCGACAGGAGCTTGATGCGGCAGTCAATTGTATGTTGAACGTCGTGCTTCGTTGTACAATGGTCAGCTGTTAGCTGACCGTGTGTTACCTGTTGTGGCAGTTGATTGTAGTTTAAACGCCTGTGTACCTGAGTTGGCGTTGTAGCTGATTGAGAGTTGTGTGGCAGTCGACGTCAGTGGAATGTCGCCTTTCTTGTAGTAAAGGAGTCTGTGGCTTGAGCGCCAATCTAGGTGACTGGTGCTGCGTTGCCTGATGATTGTGTTTGTAGTTCGTGAGATTGGTTTGACTGAAGGGCTCGTGTACCAATGTAGACAAGGTTGCAAGAAGCTGGCAAAGCTTACCAGTGGAACTAGTGTGGCTTGTGGTCCCGTGCAGTTTATAGTTTGTACCCCAATTGTAATTATTGGCGTTGCTATATGCTGTGATTTCGTAGTAGAAATCGTGTAAAGATTCGTCGGGAGTCAGTCTGAACTGCCTCTGGCAGTGATGATTAATTACGGTCAGTCTGCTGAACTCCGTGTTGGCAGCGTTGTTGATTTGGAATCAGTCTGATGAATCCCAGGAAGTAGAGTAAAATGATTCGAGTCATTCTCATGTGTTCTATGACGTTGGTGCAACTCTGTAGTGTAGTCGTTGAGATCACATTTTGAGGTCAAAGAGAATCTTTGAGAGTATGAGCACTGCACTGCTGAGAACAGAGAGCAGAGAGGGCATAGGGCCATACAAAGTGGGACTGAAAGCCCCCGGAGGGCCGAGCAAAGCCCGGGCAGATAGCGCCCGAGAGACCCCCGAGAGAGACCCAAAGAGACGCCCGAGACGCCCCATAAGTTTGAATTAGTCAGTTTACCCCGCCTACCATGGGGGTGGCTAAATGACGTAGTGTCCAAAAATGGAAATTTTTAGTCTTTGTATGACTATTGTTTTTGTTTTATGATTGCTGGACTGCTGAAAGTAGGTGGTTCCATCCTTTTGACAATTCACCCTTGTGTCGTCGAGTATCGCGATGACGGTTGCAATCCATCGTACGATAAGAAAAGTAAAATATGCTTGTTGAATTCTCACGAATTTTACAACCAAGTAATGTGAGACGGCCGCACGTGCCAACCACGTGCAGTCCAAGAAATATTTATGTATTATTGATTTTAGCGACTTTGAAGAAGACCCAGACATAGGCGAGTAATAAAAGTAGTTCTTGATAATCTTTAACGGTTTTATCTATAATAATCTATTTTCTATTGAACTTTGTACAGTGGATGTGTTTGGATCAGAGCCTGAGTGTGTACTCTCCCCGAGATGGGGGAGGGGGGAGGCCGGCCGTGGAAGGGGTGAGATAGCAGAGTAGAAAGAAACTAAGACGAAGACGCCGTAGGTAATCTTATAAAACTGTGGTTTATTGAAAGTTTATGAAAATGAATGCAACTGTGGTCTTTATCGAATGAATTAAAATAATATGTTATTGTCTTTATATTAATTTGTGTTAATAAACTCGCGCTATTACACTATTCACTCTTGATTGCAATACCGCAAAGCGTGGATTGTTCGTAGTTATAATAAATTGTCTATATTCTCAGGTTCGGTTTATTTAATTGAATTGCTCCAACGCCACCGCAATATTCAGTCATGAATAGAATATCGCGAGGTTTGAAAGTACGGTTAATTATGTGTAGAACTTGTTTTGAAGGATTCGTAGGCGCCCAGCTCTACGTGTCGAAGCATGCTTGTAGTACGACAGGCCTCACTTTAATGGTGTGATATAATTGAGTCGATACTGGCCTTTATGGTTGCTCAGGTCCCACCTTCGTCGTCTGCGTCGGTCGTTGCTGCCGGTCGAACTTGGAGACAAATAATGCGCGCTTGTCGGTCTCCTTGTAGTGGACAGCGGTCGGATGCAAAGGCCCCAGCAGGGAAGTGCAGCGTTGATGTAGCGACTCTTCATCAGCGTGGGATGGAAGCTTCTCTATTATTTCCGATGGCTGATGACTTGAGATTGTCTTCTCACGAGACCACTTGAAGGTTTACCTTCCAGATCTAAGACGATTCTGACGCGAAGCGCTGCACTCATTAGTTTTGAATCTCACCCCGCTCCTTGAGGGTTGGGGTGGCTTCATAGTATAATTCCTTGAGAGAGGGGAATGTTGTTGTTTGTTTGAGACTAATTTTCTCTTGTCATTGGAGCTCTGACCAAAAATATCAACGCCCTTTAGATAGGAAAGGGCTGCGCGCCGACGGAGAAGTGGTGGAAGCGCTCCTGGGCCGTCGGCCCTTGCGGCTAGCGCAGCTGCGCCGATGTCTTAATATACGGCAGGATTTACTTAAGCTCCAATTTGTCTCGGTCATTACGAATATTCAGAAAACTGGCAGTTTATGCGACTGTACCTAGAAGGTCTCGTCAGCTGTTTTTTGTGTCGAATTGAATCGAACCATGGTCGATCTCTGGATGCAAGATTCTGAGTAAACACGGTCGTAAACGAAGGTCAAATGAAACACTCGTCCTACTTTTCTAATCTTATTCGTCGGCTCTCGGAACACATCTGGCAATAATAAACATTATGAATATTTTGAAAACAATTTATAAACAAAGAGGTAGTACCGACGGTCGAAATTCTATCGGAATCCCGAACAGAATGGTATAATTATCGTGCGTTGGTTGTGTGTGTAATATTGAAGCAATTGTGGAGGATCAACGAATGGTAATAAATAATTCCCTTGACGCTTTAACGAAGAATTGAAGTCCGCCGTGCATCTTTTAAACTGATTTGGATGTTATAAACCTTCTATTGCGGAGTGAAATTTAAATGAAATTGTAAGTTGAACCTCAAAAATACCTGAAAGGAGTGTTGAGTCTTCTCCCTACCGTGCTGGTACACTAATAATTTCTATGACCTTGTCAAGGAATCCTGTTCGGGAAATAACCCGAGAAAGCGCTCTCCTAGGTGGTGTGAGGGAGAGGCGGATAGTGGAGATAGAGGTGTAGTAGGGTAGAATAAAACAAAGCGAAGACGGCGTGGGTAATGCTGTAAAACGGTGTTTAGTTTAACGTATCGAAATATAATGCTATCTTTAGACGATATGATATTATTATAATGTTGTTTTAATTTTTAATTATAAATCTTGAACTATTTTAATATCTAACATGAATTGAATACCGCGTAAACTTGAAGTGAATATATAAAATATATTGAGTTCCGTGAGTTTAATTAAAAGTTTATTATGAATTATATGTCGTTGTACTCCGCACTGCTGCAATATTCAGGCGTTAATTGAATATCACCAAGCATAGACTTGTGTTAGAGCCTTATCAGATTGCCTACACTGGTCGCTAAGAAGCTAATAACTATACATAACTTTGTATTTGAGAGATTAAAGATTAACAAATCGGTACTACGATCTGGAGACTAATGCGAATCTGAGGCAATGCACCGTTGGCGCGACATTATAAGTCTTCACTCCGCTCTTCCCGAGGGGGGGACTTTTCTTGCTCATCTATGACAGTAGGAATTTCGGTGATTAGTTAAGAGCTAATTATTCAATTGCCATTGGTGCCTTTTGAACGCTAGTGTAGACACCCTTTGAGGTGGTGGTTGCATCAAAGCGGTGGCCGACCGCCCGTCGGACCGCCGAGTTGGCGCGTGAAATCTTATACCGGCGATTCGGCTTGTGACATCGTTTGATGATTACACTTTTCAAAACATGCATCGATTTGATGTGAAAGCAATTCATACGATGTTTGGCCACTCCGCGTGGGTTCTTGGAAAATTTTGTCCGTTAAGTTTACGACACGCGCTTTGTAGTGCACGTGATGGTCATATTGACCATCGTCGATCTTTCGAGTGCAATGATACTCGACCGTTTCAAATCACTGCCAACGTGAAAATATAGATGAAATATAATCGGAAAATTTGTTGGCTTTAAAAACAAAAGTATTAAAAACAAATGTTTTATCGCACTGCAACAGTTCATTGAATCAACGCTAATGCGCTGAAGAGAGTAACATGCTCTCTTCGCAATATATCGGCAAGGTCTCAGCCGTATCCGTGATCTACTTCCGTGCTGAAGTTGACAAACTTCAGCCTAGCTTTAGCTACAGGGATGCGTCTTCTTCGAAACATCTCGCGGCGCTTTACCTATCTTTGGTACTTTGCTGTGGCTTCTCTCTGAGGGATCCAAGTGAAGATTATATATTGATCAAAGGCAGACTGATGCAAAATGATAAGAGTGTCGCTCACACAGCACCTTTTAGATGCTAATCGCGACTTTTCGCCGCCCCGTTGAAACTACTTCAATCGATTTTTCTTATTAATACCAGGATGGACAGTTCATTACAATATTCTTCATTTGTTCACGGAATTTTCAATGCCCTTTGTTTTTGGCCGATAGGCGGGACTTTTCACGGCCGTGGTCTCACTGTTGCCGAATACATTAGCCGTGCTAGAACGAGGGAATTCGTGGAATCTTCTCGCCTCGTCTAATCCCGTGTTATGTGACGACAAATTGCAACTGCATATAACCTATGACGAAGATAATTATGAAATATCATAATTATCAAAATAACAGTGCTATGAAGGGACGCTCGAGACTCCGATCTTATAAAAAATCTTCTTAATAATCTTCATTAATTTTCTTATAGAAGTTAGCACACCTAATAACCGTAATTTATTATTATTAATTTGATGTTATAGTTTATATTATTTATTAAATTATTATTTTATTTTATAATTTTTACTTTTATAGATTTAGAATTTAATATTTTAAAGCCACGAAAATAAATTGTTCCAATAAGATTAATGAGTCTATATTATTAATACTTGTTAGAACATCTTGATAAAATTTTATGTATTAGCAAAAATCATTAAACATTAAATCTTTGGTACACATGTCACAAATGAATGTACAGTACTTACATTCTTACTAGTTTAATTCCAATTTCATAGTTTTATTTCTTAATTAGTGAATTTGTGCTTGCACTGTTATATATATTATATATATATATATATATATATATATTGTATATATTGTACAATAATATTTTTAACTAAATAATTTAATTATTGAGATGATCAGAGATTCTAAAATATTAATAATTGGAGCTGGAGCAGCAGGTATTGCAGCAGCTGTTAGGCTATTAGAAAAAGGATTTCAAAATGTATTAATTTTAGAAGCAAAGAACCGAATTGGTGGTAGAATTCATACTGTTCAATTCTGTAAGTATTCAAACATTTATTATACATTTTTATAAATAAAGCACAGTTTTAATTATATGCTTTACATTTTTATGAGATTCTTGTATTTTAATTAGCAGAGAATATCATTGAATTAGGAGCACAATGGTGTCACGGAGAAGAGGGAAATATTGTTTATAATCTTGCTTTTCCTTATAATTTACTAGAATCGTCTAAATATATTGAAGATTCTGCTAAAAATATTTTTATTAATTCAGTTGGAGAAGTACTTTCAGAACAAGAAACTATAGAAATTTTAAGAATTTATTATAAAATTGTAAACAATGCACACAACGTTGTTCATAAACCTCAAACATCATATGGAGATTATTTTACAAAACAGTAATTTCTTATATATTTTATTATACAATTATTAATTAAAAAAATTTATCATTTGTAAATAATACTAATATTAATATTAATTATGTTTAATCGATAAAATGAAAGTTTCTATAAAGAGATTGAAAATAATGTATTAATTACTAAAGAAAAAGCAGAACAAATTTTAAATTGGATGCATAATTATCATAATTCTATTGAGTGTAGTGATACATGGTTTGACATTTCTGCTAATAGATCCAATGATTATTGGTTATGTAAAGGTGATCCATTACTAAATTGGAAAACAAATGGATATTCAAAAGTATTTGATTTATTAACTGTATGTGTAATATATTATTAATTTTAATATAATATATTTATATTAATAAAAATAACTTTTATAAACTTTAACACATATTCTTAGAAAAAGTTTCCTAATAATAAACATCAACTTCCAGTTTATGAAAAAATTTTATTTAATAAAGAAATTTCACTAATTGATTATAATTCTGAAAATTTTATTAAAGTAATAACATCTGATGGGTCAGTATTTGAAGCTGATAGTCTAATTTTTACACCATCACTAGGAGTATTAAAAGAAGAATATTTAAATTTATTTGATCCTTGTTTACCACAATCTAAAATTCAAGCAATTAAGGTTTTTATATTTAAAAAATAATTTTTTTATTAGTTTATTGCTTCTGTTATTCTAATAATGAATATATTATTTTAAAGGGATTGAATATAGGAGTAGCAAATAAGATTTTTCTTGAGTTTTCATATAGATGGTGGCCCCTAAATACTGGAGGATTTTGTTTGATGTGGTCAGAAGATCAGAAGAAAAATTTTTTAGAAATATATGGCAAAGTTAATATTTTATATTTTTATACATAATTATTTTTAAAATAAAATTTTTATGACATTCAAAATATATTCCTCATAATATTAGGAGAGATATTGGCTTTGTGACATATTTAAATTTTTTACTGTTGATTGTCAACCTCGAGTTTTATCTGGCTGGATTGTAGGAAGAAATGCAAAATACATAGAAAAATTAACAGATAAGAAAGTATTAGATGAATTTTATTTTATATTAAACAAATTTTTAGGTCATATTTACGATATTCCAAAACCTCAAGCTATTTTAAGGTATATAATTGAATGATTAAACTTGATATTAATTATAATTATTATATTAAATTTTAGAAATATTTTATAGATCAAAATGGTATGGTGATAAGCATATCAGAGGATCTTACAGTTTTCGCAGTATAAATACTGAAAAATGGAATATTAATTCTAAAGATTTAGCTGATCCAATAAAAGCAATTAATAATAAACCAGTAATAAAAACTATAAATATTTTAACCTTTAAAATTTTTAAAAAATAATATTTTTATTTTTATATTTAATAGATTATCTTATTTGCTGGCGAAGCTACTCATGATCATTACTTCTCTACAGTACATGGAGCTATAGAAACTGGATTTCGAGAGGCCAATAGACTAATTGATTATTATAGGTATAAATATTCAATAAAAAGTTAAAATATGAATATAAAAAATTTATTTCATTAAATACAATTGTTATTTTTCTAATAAATATTCATTTCAGATATTGTAAATCACATCTATAAAATGCTATTATGAATAAAGAAATATTAAATTAATACTTTTATTAAAAAAGATGATTTTATAATAATTTTTATCTATGTTTTTACTTACACATATTTATGATCCGAAATATTAATATTAAATTGTATAAAAGTGAGTTTACAGTTTTTGTCAAATATAGAAATATACAAAATCTTATAATTCTTTTAACATGTATTTACAATAAAATATATAATTAAAATCGAGTTATATTTATGCATAATAAAAATTTTTTTCTACATTATTAGTATAGAATTTTAGGTACTTCTGACTATGACTTAATCCTTAAAACTAGCCAGCGTATATCTCGACACATGACTGCAGTCCACACCTTGAATCTCTCATCTCACAAGTAATAATTGTTGTTACATTAAGTATTCGCCCAATTAAGTTCAGCCTCCATTACGGAAGTACCACCTTTATTACCCAAGCATATACAGAATCGTGTAAATATATCAATCTTTACCATTTATTATTTCCACATATTCTACTACCTGTGATAAAACACGCCATCCGTTAACACCGCAATAGGCGTCATTACTTTAATAATATCCCACCTATTTCTAAACCTCCTTTTTTTAACTCAAGGGCATGTACATATAATCGAGTGCATTCGCCATAAGTTATATTGTCGCGACTGCAGTTCTTCGTCTTCGCCCCCCTCCCTTTTAATATCTACGTCTCAAACAGCATATAAATAATTGCTGTATAGTCAAAGGTAAATCTTCCCCTCATTCCCCTTTCAACCCTTAAACAAGTGTCAATATAAAATTACTTAATATCTTATCTAATTACTATAATAATCTAAATATCTATCTAATTACCTCTTGACTCATTTCACCTTATATATAATTTGCTACAACATTTATTCAATAGATTATATAAACTCACAAATAACTCCGAATACTTGTTTCTTTGAAACATATTTCTATCACCCTATTTCTACTTTTCGTCTCTCTGCTCGCAACTTGGAGAGAGGATTCACACGGGTTAAATCCCGAAAATTTGGTATATCTATATATATACTTTATGTACCTATATATATACTTTTCTCAGTTTTTAGGAATACTTAATATTAACGTATTCAAGATCGTTAATGATATATAAAAGAAATCATTTTTTTCGAAAAACAATAAAAAGTGAAATATATATGTATCAATATATGCGTACTGACTCATATCTTAGCAACGCTTTATTTTAAGGATGAGTACAGATAATTAACTCTTACCCTATTACAAACCGATGGAAAGAAATTAAATAATTCACGCACCAATTAATGATTCTTCAATGCAGGCTCATGACGAAGTTGGATGTTACCCTTAATACCGCTCATTTATTCTATACAAATGCCTCTAAATTAGTTATTGATTGGCCATCTTTTGATGACTTAACTTTCCAAAAATCGTGCTAAGGAGAAAGCTACAACTCTTTCAAATATAATATGTATATAATAAACTAAATTATACTGAGATGGAATTAATCACTAAATCTAAGATTACATGTATTATTTAATAATGCTATTGTTATTTGATAAACATGTGTTATAAGATAGAATTTTCTGTATAATTAAAACAATCTTATATGATGTTTTGTCTTTAATTAATTTTTAAAAGCCATTTTTAATTTACTGTCAGCTGTTTAACAATTAGATTTTACTTAATTTAATTTAATGGGAAGATATACTTTTTGAAATGTACGTGTTTGAGATGCCGTCAACAATCTCGTATATATAACTGTTCCTAGAATCACGCTCAAGGAATTGTATTGTTTTTAAACTCATTGTCTTATCTTTCTATTTCTCATAATAGTTACGCTATTCTAAGACAAAATATAAATTTTGTTATTAAAAGCTCAACCCCACACTACCGTTCATATAGCATTGAAAAATTCTAAGAAATACTACAAAGGACTATTCACACTAAAAGACATTTACTCCTAAAAAGGAATTAGTGTAAATATAAAACACGCGGCTGCTGTTTTTAATAGTGAAACCAGTTACTTATAATCTGTTTATTGTCTTTTGACTTCATTATTAATATTAACACTAAATCCAATCACTAGATCATTTAGAACAATTGAAACTACCATTAGTGCAGATCTCGCGAACAGTGCGGGCAATTGACTCATTAGCATCTGCCGTTTTATATATGGAATTAAATTCATTGACAAACGACACTGACTATGTGGACATTGTAATTAAATTCACCTGATCCAAACTACACAATACTACTTGAAGTCTCAAGCAACACCATATTCAGTTTATAATTGAATAGCGAGACAGCACAAACATTAAATACATATATTTTATACTATTTCATATTACTTCGTATAACGTACCATTTATATATTCGATGAACTAGAAGCATTCTACATTCAAATATATATATTGTAATTATTCAAAATATATTTATTTACTTCTTATTTAATAAACGTAATTTTCAGTCTATTCAGCCTCTTCAGTCTTCAACAAACAAAAGCGGGTCGATTAATAACACCCTTGCTTACCACCTCTCCTTTGACTATCTGTATCTCCTCATTACATCTTGGAGAGAAAACATGCTCAACAAGAGAAAACATGGTTAATTCACGAACAATATGCAATAAAGATCTAAGTTTATTAACTTTGTATAACAAACACAATGACATGAGATTTTATATTATATTCAAACATATATCAATAATAAGATATATTATTTGAAGAAATTATAAAATATTTTTGCATTATTAGGAGTAGCATATACACTACTTTATTCATTATTCCATATATTTCTTAACTAAAATTATACTACATTAACTATACTACATTGTATTACAATACATTATACTACATATTTTGTATATTTATATATTCTATAGTTTAATATTAATTTTTAATATCTTTACTTATGATTAAATAAATTTTCATAATAGCTTTTCACTTTATATTAAATTTAATTAAAAGAAAATTTTTATTAAAAAAATAACTTGTGTTCGAGATTTTGTACGAACTTCGAAACTCAATAATATTTTAAGTTTTGAAAATTCGATAAAAATTTCAGCATGTTTTTGATTGCCAGATGTTCACCAAGAGTCTTCGCCTCGTACGTTAATTCCCGAGTGTCGTCTTATAGTCACACTCGATCGTCGTTTTACAACTTTTACCTAGGGCTACAGTTTCAAGGGTCTCATTGTTAGACGGAGTAATATCAACAGCGCTGTACAAATTTCAAAACTGTCACCTGCGCTGTCTCACTCACCATGGTTTAATTGAGCTGATCTTACGGAAAAACCAAGCATGACCTATACTTGGTTTATTACACAACAGTGACTATAAGTGCAACTTTAACACTAAGTCAAACAGTCATTCTTCCCACGAAATCCTGCCTAGGGTCCCTCCTTTATCAATTCAGAACACCAATCACATATTTCTTACTCCCAAAAATAATTACACGATAAGTACATTCTCAGAAGGCGAGATAATATTAGTTTCTTCATTTTATCATAATCATCACTTTCTTCACGTTACATGACTTCTCTTTTACTATTCATCTTGATAGAGTTACGCACAGGACACATATCTGTAGCGCAATCAGTAACTATCAATATAGTAAAGTCGCAGAGTTCGCGCTTCGCTTATTTTTCTCATGACACTTACTCTTTTCATACGGTTCCTTCACTAAAGGTTATTCTTTTTAGCTAATCATGCCTCAAGGAGTAACTCAATAATTATACAATTCTATTAGTCATTTTGGTAGTGTTACATACAAGATACACGTTTGTAGTACTATAGTAGCAAATAACATAATTTACTCTTGGGATTCACAATATGCACATATCGCGGTAGTGCTATACACAAAAGAACCTTTTGTAGCATTACGAGCACCGATTCATTCGATAGAAGTGTTATATTAATCCAATTCACTGTATCTACCTGAGTAGCAAACAAAGAGGCTAATGAAGCGTTGTTCAACTTACAATTGGTTCCTGCAATCAAGGCAGCTGATGCCTTCTAATTTTCCAACGTAACGGCACATAAATTCAAATAAACAGAAACGTGGCGTTTAATTTACAATTGACCGCCACGGCAAAGACTTCGCCAAGATTTTCCAAACTTGTTTTATGCATTTTCATTTATTTTCTTGTATTTTAGTAAACTTAAGTATTAAAATATTTATATAAAAATATATAATAATTTTTAATGTTGGTAAATCAATATGTATCGAATTTCTAATTTAGACAATTATTATATAATTTAATAGCAATAGTATTATAAAGTATCATATAAAAAATTAGAAGTAAAATTGGAAAAAATCCCATTTCATAATAGAAAGAGATGTAGGATCCTTTTTATACTAATGAGTTAAGATCTTGTCAACTAAACATGCAAACGCTTAACATTCTTAAAAATGTACATTATGACCTTAAATTAATATGATTATTATATTATCTTTCGATCTCAATAACAGAACGTTTTCTTAAAAAATTTGCAAAAAAACCTATTTTCTTATAATAAACTTTATTTTATTATAATTACTTTCTTTTAAAGACGCTATTTCTTGTAACTATCGACGTGTTCTAATGCTTAATTGTCAATGAATATATTTCGATGATTTGAACTTAAAAAGTAACTAGATTACAATCCTTTCAGTATTGACTGTTCTTTTATCAGTATAAATAGTTGTAGAAATTGTAGCCATCGAAATATTCATAATACTTTCGCCTTCTATTTCCAAGTAATTAAGATTAATAATTCAATTATAAATATTTAAAAAATAATTCAAATTGTGCAGGTCATTATATGCATGATATATAATTATATAAGAGAAACAGATTTTAAGAAATCCTTGATGCTCTATCAAAAGAACAGCCTACTTCCATTTCATACTTTATAAAATTATAGTTATTGTTCGGGCGACAATCCCGATGTGAGCTCTCCCCAAGATGGAGGGGGGAGAGGCCGATCGTGGTAGAGGAGAGATGGCAGGGTAGAAAGAA
>JAPYYT010001748.1:0-23710 GCA_030522565.1 Ceratosolen corneri
CCCGCCCCCCCACACTCCCCACACGACGGCCACCACTCACGGACTAATGAGACTCGTGCGCAGGGCCGGGGCCAGCTGCTGGACGCGGGCTTCCACCCGACGGTCACGGCCATGTGCCAGCACGGCAACATGAACATACGCGTCAACTTCAACCAGAGCTTCGTCGGGGCGCTGCACGCCCGGGGCCACAACAAGGACTACAGGCGGCCGCCCTGCATGATGGCCGGGAACGGCTCGACGCAGATAAGCCTCAGCGTCGACCTCTTCGCCATGCCGGACTCGCCCGACTACTGCGGCATCATCGTCAACAACGTGAGTCCCCTTACGCAGCTTTTCATTTACGCGCCAATAGAGTTGAGACTCGCTTGGGTGAGCCCGAGACCGAGGATCCTGCCCTCTTTGGCATCTCGCTCTCCTCGCCCACCGAGCCTCAAATACAAATTCGACCAACACACTGGCCATCAGCCGACTAATGAGCCGGCAATCATCACACAGGCACTCCCTTCCTTCATTAGGCTTCCTATTATTAAACACACGGCCAACAGAAACACAGGTGCACGCGCATCGAACTTGGCTAAGCTGCGCCTGTCTGCGTGCACCTCTGGGCAACGAGTCGCCATTTTTTTTCTTCTCTCTCCGTTCTTCCTTCACCTAAGAAGGGCAGGTCTCGTGATTTTCGTTTTATTCAATTACGTAAGCTTTCAGGGCTCGCCGCGCCTCGGACTTCAAAATTCTGACGTACAAGCGAGTGCACGTGGGAAACAATTGATATTTAATAGCATGGGAATCGTTAAAAGCACTTTTCTTCAAACCGGTCTTTTTCGTCTTTAAAAGATTACTCACCATCACTCTGACTCGCTCTACCAATAAATGTGCTGAAAATAAGAAAACCCGGTCTGTATTGTATTGTTTTTATGCTTGCTTTTTTTTTCTATTTCTTTTGTTTGTAAGATTCGTTATCTAATCTTATGATAAGTATTGAATGGAACATTTGCCGGCTGCTCCAACATAATCCAAATGCTTCAATAGTTCGTATATTTTTAGCTTTCGTAGGCCGTCGTGTAAAATGGCCGCGAGCCTTATGAAATTAAAGGGAAAGTATTGCCGTTGTAAGATATTACATTTCTATGTAGATAGTCCGAAAATAAATTAGAATTCTAGAGATTATAAGAGCCAGATGTGATACGTAACTGCTACCCAAATTACGAATAAGACTGTACAAGCAATACTTGCGATCCTGTTAATCACAAAGCGTAGTGTGCATAAATTGCATCGAGAGAGTCGTAATTACAGTAAAATAAAATATAAATTTTTGGTATTATTCAATATATATACACGGATTGTTAATACTGGTGGAATGTGCAGCTTTAAATGAAAAAATAAATAGAATCCGTAAATGCGAGGCATTATTGTATAATGTATTTTAGAAATTGTTCAAGTAAATATTTTCCATCGTATTCTTTTATATCACGTGTGTGTGTGTGTGTGTGTGTGTGTGGTAAATTATTGTGGCCTTACAAGAATCAAAATTGCCAATTAACAAATGAAACTTTAGTTTTTTACCATTTTACGTGAAATCGAATATTTCAAAATCTTCATTTATTTATAACACTAAGCATTCGCTTATTGATTGAAATTCGAATACCATAGAGCAGCGTAAATAAACTTTGCAATTTGTATCAATTGTCTTGAATGGGTTTTATCGCAAGATTTATTACCCTCTCGCGGGGCAACTTTACGAAAGCTACGTTTGGTCAAATTAAAAATACGTAATTTTATTAATCAGCTCTCGTCAAATTTGCAATATATTTATTGAAAATAGCCTCTCCGTGCGTTGAAGCTGTGCAATGAAAATACGGCGTTTAGAAAAAAAATCTTCACATTGCAACAAAGTGAATACTTTATAAAGTACAATAAGCGACCGTCATTTTTTTTAAACCGATTTCGTAGGTTCGCATTATTATTAATAATAATGCCTCGCGACGCATTAAAATTATGCAATCGTCATTGTATTGTGAGATGCCATTTAAAAGTGCCATTTGTTATTTCAAAAGCTCCAAAGTCATTAAGAGATAAAATGAATACCAATCTCTGTTGGTAGGTAATGCCAACGTGGAATCGTCTGGGAATAAATTTCCCAGAAAAGCTGCGTACCTGTCTGCTAATCTGTATTTCATAAAGGAAAAAAAAAGACATTAAAGCCAACCCTTCTGGTAGTTTCGGCTTAAATTTCGCGAAATAAAATACCGCCATACATGCACATATACATATTGCTCCGTGTGTTTGGCCATAAATCACGATCGGGCGAGTTGTTTATGAATCGCGAATACAAGCATCTTCTCAACACTGCGGGTATCGTGCAGCCATGAATTAGGGACTGTGGTACTATTGAGATAGAGACAGAGCGGGAGGAGGATCGAGAGGAGGCATGACGTGGGCGCGAGAGGGAGGTAGAGTTACATGTGAGGCGAGCGGTCGGACAAAGAAACAGACAGAAGCTGAGAGCCAAATGTAGGAAGGAGAGGGGGAGTGAGGAGTGCAGTGAGATGATTTTTTTTTTGTGAAAATATTTAATTGCCTCTCGAGGCTTATGACATAATTACCGAATGATCGTTGCTCATTTTATTTCGGCATATACAGTGACGCCCAGTTCGGCTCGAGTAAGAATGTAACAACTTTCCCGTCCAATTAAATGAGCATTTGAAAGGGAAAGAGACATCGGAATAATTAATGAAATGCTGAAATCAGTCGATTGACGATTGTATCGGCATCTGCTCGGCTGTCTCGGCTCCGATACTTTATAAATAAACGTGAGATGTAAGAAATAAGCATTCAGTCGTTGGATTGGCAAAGCCTTCTTGCGACGATTGCAATTGATCCGCGAATGTCCGTCATATACCGAGAAGAATGTCGTCATTTCGCGACAATGGCAAGAGTCGAGTGTCGAGGAGCTTGGATGAGACTTGGATTACAATTTGAATTTATATTTTGTATTTTGTGCATTCGTACGAATGGGCTACGTCGAATCGCGTATAATCGATTGTCCAAGTGCATCGGACGAGGATAAAATGGATGACATTAGTAATTGACCGACTGCAACAATCACGCGAATGAAGCCCAAAATAATTTCTGGCCGTACGTCGTTTTAGACCCGCACAACCACTCGATGAACTCTTTTGGTTTATTACGAACGAGGATAGGTACGAGACGACGAACGCGTGGCTGAATTTGTGCGCCTTCTCTATCAAATTGCGAAAGATCGCGCCTGCGTAATAGAAAAAATGTAGCAAGTGGGAATACGTGACATAACGCTCGCCCAAAGAAAGCACGTCATTTTTATTATAACTATGGACTTTGCATAATCTAAGCCATTAGAGATAATGCACCGTTAGGACAATTCGTCGGACGTCCTTTGTGAAATGCACAATGCCTACGTGCATCAAATGTTGCAATGACTATTATCTCCGCCCTCCCCCGCCGCCGCCGCCGCCGCCACGCGCACCAAAATCTTCATTTAAAAAGAAATTACTGGAGATGGCATTTTTTTCTGGATATCTGTATCAGTGGCGTGAATGAGCGTTACATTAATAATGATTTACGCTTTTTGCGCAGCTGCGCACTGCAATCCTTGAGCCGCGCGAGAAAGACATTAATTTCCATTGTAATGCACCAGAGCGGAATCGGCAAGTGATTTACAAATGGCCGTTTTACAAACGCACACCTCCGGCGCACTCGAGTGACGCTCCTTTTAGCTTCAGCGGTCGCGAGAAAGTATTATCCTGTAAATAGAACCGCGTGCAAGTACTCGCAGCATCCGTTATCACAGTATCCTCTGAGCGCGGAAATTCAGCCTGGAAATTGACGCTCGCGCCTCAGCCATTGAGAAGCGCATGGAAACGAGATTAGCAGGGCAGCCCGAGAGGAAAGTTATTTCTCCGGCAAATATTTGCTCGCTATTACGCCACGGTTAGCGCTGGGAAATCGAGTGCTCGGGGATGAGCAGAGAGGCGCGAGGTTTGCCGCCTGAGAGGCGACGCCTTTTAATTAATCACTTCGCTCCTTTTTCTCTTCTCTTGCAGCGCACGGACGAACGCTCGCTCTCGATAGCAGTGAGGATCCACAAAACTCTCGAGCTCGCGGACGACAAGTTTTACGTAATAACGTGCGGCAACACCAAGTACAGGAACGCCAGGTATGATAATATTCCATTAACTTTCATCGCTCGCGTACTTGGACTGATGTACGAGGGGACATTATGGGGCAGGCAGGCAGGCAGGCTTATAAGGATGTCATTGGCAAAAGAAGGAGAGCGACTGTCGCGTTGAGGTTGCAGACTCGAGGGGCAAGAGCGAGCACTGTAATTGATTTGAACGTTAATGTTCCTAATATTTCGCGAGTTAAGGCGCGAGAGTGCTTATTAACCTGGCGGGGATTACGGATTAGCGTGACGAATGGGGATGGCGTTGCGGGTCGTAAAGGAAGTGCTTATTATTTATGAAGAGATTAAATGGACCAGACGTATAAATTTTGCGATGGCGCGTATTTTTGTTGAATTAATTGACCAATGCTTGTCAATTTCTAAGCCGCTGCCGAAATAGCGCGAAGCCAACGATAAATCTTGGGCGAACGTCTCGGCTTGACCATTGCATTGAGCGGGACGTGCCGTGACACGAAACTGCTTCATTGGCGCGATATAAAAGAAAAAAGACCGACAAGCAGGAGCCATCTCGGCTGGCTTGGCTGCGGAGATTTCGCGTAACCTACAGGCGTCGCGTCGTGAAATTCATCGAGCCAACAGCCACATGACACACGACGAGAGACGAGAGAGACGCAGGGGACTCGTGACGTTGAAGAAGCACCTCTTGGAAATTAATCCAAAAAGCTTTGACCAAGGACGCATGGATTGCGCAACACCGGCTTACCAACCTCCTCCCTTCCCACCTTCTACCATCCTACCATCCTACCATCCTACCATCCTACTCCCCCCCCCACCCCCGGCCACGTCCCTGCTGTCGTCATCGTCATCTCCAGACTGACGACTCCCACCGACTCTGACTTGCCGCTGCGATCGTCTAATACAATTCGCCGATGCATTATATAGCGGCAGCCATGTTATAATGCACGCTCCATTCGATTGTAGAAACGAAACGTCCTTGGTGTCCTTGCGGCTACTGGACGGCTCCTCGAGGCGAGTGCAGGAGGCCATTTTCGGGCATAACTATACGCTGCACGCCGAGATATCCCCGGTCGACGGTAAGTAACACTTGCGCCATTGCCCTCGCGCATGCGCCCGAGCTTTTGCGAAACTCCGGTGCTTTGGAACGTTGGCTGTGGGCGGCCGATGATCTGAAAATTAACCTCGAGTGCGCCTTGAAAGGAAGAGCGGATTTCCTCGGGGGCGCGTGCGTGCGTGCGCGAGGCCGCCGTTTTTCCCTCGAGGGAGAAAGTGTTGTTCCCTCGCCGACCATGCCATTACTCATGCGCATACTAATTAATTGCTTTATGCCATCGACTCGCTTTATGACGTGCGCGCCATTTATTTGCCCTTACGATGCTCGTCCTTAAGGATCGTGAAGTGAATTTTTTCCAAGGGGGACCGATCTTTTCGCGCGTTCAAATGCGCCATTTGCCTGTAGCTCGCGGTTCAATGTCATAAAAAGTTTATAAACACGCGACTCTCTTTTAACGCGTCGCGGATGAACTCGTTGGGGCATTAAAGTGTTAAGGGGGCGAGAGACATGTCGGGAGAACGAAATTGACGCGAGCCAAATGATCCTGCCCCTCTTTATATGTATTGCAAGCGGCCGATTAGTCCCCGTGGTTTATTGCGTGACCACGTGACGCGGGATCTCGGGTACTCGCGGGCACCCACGCGGACACGCGCTTGTCGATCATGAAACTATTTGGCGCGAGATTTGCGGGCAGTATTAATCGTTAAAATGATAATGTGCCTCGATGCCAGATGCCTACGATGAGATGCTACGGTACGCTCGATTTGGCCGATAAACGATCAAAGCCTCGCACTTAATATATTCCTTTCGGGACTCTAGCTTTCAGCTTTCAGCCCAACTTATCACGATGGGAAAAGCATAAATATTATCTCTTAATAATGATGATTGATTGGGCAATGATTGTCGTCTCTTAATAACGATGATCACTTTTGCTTTTACAATCTCGACGAGTGTGCCGGGGAAGCTCTTCTTTTTTTTTTTTTAATGGTTTCGACATTCTGTGCTCGGGAATCGGTTTAATTTGCATCGGGCAAATGTATCGATCGTGGCTATATTCCAGACTTTTTACCAATCGAGAATAAATCAAAAAAAGCTCGATCGCATTGGTATCGCGAAATTTCAATGCAAACCGAATACAAAATTTGCACAATAATGACATTTGACGATAAATGAGGGTGGAGCTGCGTTAATTCCGTACACTTTCTTTCCCAATTTCAGGCACTTATGGTTTCCGAGTGAAGTCTTGTCTGGGCTTCGACACCGACAACCACAACGTCACCATCATCGACGAGAGAGGGTAATTTTTCATTTTAACTACGGCCACAAGCGCACACTCGCCGTATCGCAATAATATAACGATTATAAATAATATAATAATAATATAATCGTACGCTTATTTGCAAGGTGTCCCGACAAAGCGAAATTCATCTCGAAATTCGTTTACAATCGCAACGCGGGGACGGCCGAGGCTATGCTCTCTGCGTTCCGATTCTCCGATACGCAAAAGCAACTGCATCTCCAGTGTGAAATCGTACTTTGTAAAGGTAAGCATTATTCGACAGATATAATTGCACGACTCACGAGTCTATCGAGACGACTGTTCTTTCTCCTCCTCCTACTCCTCCTCCTCCTCCTCCTCCTCCTCCTTCAAAAATATCGGCAGGACGGAGCCGGTGAAAATGTCGGCTCATCGGCGAAAGGAGCATTTTTGCCTCGGGCAAGACACTCGCAATTATTACAATCGATATTAATTGTTTAAGCGTGGCCTTGGGCGCATTGCGCCACCCGATCAATTCGCGTCATTGCAAGCAGCCATTCCCCACATCGGCTAATCGGGAAGATTATCATTATCATAAATTATCATATCGTATAAATATAAATGAATCATAAATTGTCATTATTATCATTATCGTGAGCATCCATCCATTCCCGGTAAAGTAAGTCCCCCAATAAAGTAGATTCGACGATTGAACAATGTATCGCGCACGCCCGGACCTACGGCCATCGGCTCGCGACAATTCGCCCGACGCAATTGCACGTCGCCCCGACTCCTGCCGAACCTCCGCCAACCGGCACAAATGCATTGTGTGTATATTCAAATTCTTTCGCCGACTTCTTAACGCATGAATCACGATTGTTTTTTTTACTAGAGAGCTGCGGCGAGCCAGTGTGCGACGGCGATGAGAACGCCGTTGGAATAAAGAACGGCAATTTCGCGCCGACCAAAGGACAAATAGTACCGAGAGAGGAAGAGGCGGTCTTGCACGCCGGTACGAGCGTATTTGTTCTTAGCCCCGGCGACACTCCCAGTAAGTTACACAAGAAAATCACTGTTTCAGAGGCCAGATGTCACAAAGCATTTCCAAGGCGAAAACGGGCGTCTCTCACTTCTCTTTGTCAACAACGCGCACGACACTACTAAATCAAACCCTTTAAAGCTTTTCGTTTAAGCCTTTAAGGTACTCGAGGTTGTGCCCCCTAAGTGTAGTGTATCGTAAGCGTATCTTTCTTGCCCCACTTTTCCCATCAATTCTCAACACATTTTATCGACAATTTACGCGCCCGTATGGTTAGCCAATGTAGCGAAGCTCCGAGTCGCCGTACAATATTTGCCTTTAATCACTACCTCATCCTCTTTGGTTTTTATATTCAAAATTCAAGTCCAACTCGGCCTCTCTTTCTCCAAAGGAATATTAATAAAGCCGCGTGTGTTTACATTTGACAGCGAAGCGAGCTGCCTTATCAGCCTAAGGTGGCAGCGTCACAAGTTATCGGAAAAACACGGACCCCGAGATTTTGACAACCTGTAGCCGTATATCTTATCACGTCTTATCGGGGCCTTAAAACATTCGGAGAATCGGCATGAAACTTGTCCACGCACACTCTGTGTCCCATGCCTCTAGATTTTCGTTACAGAGTGAAAATTAACTCGTAAGCATCTCTCGATCGCGCAATTGCTCATTATTTTAATGACAAGCATTTACAGGCCCTTAAATTACACACACACGTGCGCGCGCGCACTCGTGCGTCATACGTGTATTTATAAAAATCTATGGTCGGATACATTTTTAAAGTGAGGCCGGATTAACCAATAAGTTCCTATTTTTACGACATTTCCATTAACTTTAAGGCAATAATTTTCACACCCCTTACTCCTTCTTTTGCGACGCGCGGGCACAAAAAATTACAGTCAGTATAAACGAGAGGGAGAGGGAGAGAGAGGGAGAGAGAGGTGCTTTATTAAGTAGTTAAGCTATAAAGCGAAGGATCAAAATGATACGTTATACGCGGACTCTTTATTACTCGTTTCTATTGTAAATCAGCGGTTGCCCGGCAACGTATCCTCAGCCATGCGAGACGGCTGTGCCGAGTATATGTTAATATTAAAAGCCAAAGAGCAAGCAGGAAAGAGGCAAGTAACAAAGGTGCTACGGGAATTGCGGGCGATGAACGGAGAATCGACACCATAAAATGACAGGGACGGCTAAAGTGGTGAGTGGCTCGCGAGCCGGAGCACCCACCGCCGAACCAGCATAACCACGCGAATTAAAGTACTGCGGGGGGGGGGAGGGCGAAGGAGCGGAAGTGTCTTTACGATTGAGCTCCAAGTGCCGTAACCCAGTTTTGCTTGTGCAGTGCTGCAGCCGCTGTGCGACGACGGCGCCGTCCACCCGGGCTGGCTCCTCTGGCTCGCCATCGCCTTGGGCATCCTCCTCCTCATAATGTTTATAATCAACGTCTTCCTTTGCTCGGCGATGACATGCAGCTGCGCGCGCACGGAGATCATCGAGAAGGAGCCCTCGATCATCGAGGATTACGATCCCTATCGCAGCTGGCACGGCTCCCAGTATGGCTCTAGGTATGATGACTCTTGACCTCGCACGATTTCAAAAAAAAACCGAGTGGACTCTGATTGTTCTACCTCGATGTGGCATTCAATGGCCTCGATGTGGCGGTCTATGCCTCTGTCCCACTAGACCTGTCATATACGTGCGTCCCATGCTCGCTCCTTTGTGTGTCTGTGTGTGTTTGTTTGTTTGTTTGTTTGTTTGTTTGTTTGTTGGCTTGCCGATTGGCTTGCCGCCGCATACTAATGTGTGTTGCGAGACTTGGAGGGGATTCTGGCTGCTTTGTTCGTTGCATTGGGAATTGAGAGAAGAAACGTTTAAAGTCGAGAATCGGTAATCAGGGGAGAGATGATTTTTCGTTGCGATCGATAAATTTGCCGGTATTTTACAGGATTCTGTAGATTTTTCTGTTGTTGTTGTTGTTGTTGTTGTTGTTTTTTTTCTCTCTCTTTCGTAACTACCACTGCGAGCATGTCGTTAAATTTCAAGTCTGTGTTATGCACTCGTGGGCATTACTCGCTGAAAATTTGAATGGGGATAATATTGGAAAACGTTTGTTATGAAATGAAGCTTGAAAAAAGTGAGTCATAAATGAGAGGGAGAATTGAAATTTGTATATGAGCACGCGCGCAACGTGCCCATTACTTTACGAGGTTTCAAAATACAAGTAATTTTCAAGCAGAATTGCCAATTGCCACACACGTACAATGTACGTATTTACGATGAGCTTCAAAATTTTAATCGCTTTATAGCTTTGAGCAATTAATATCCCGAAATTATTGGCATCCGCTTCAATTACAGGTCAAGCATATTAAAATCCCAACATTTTCATATAAGAGCGTAATGTGGCAAACCATTGAATTGCCTTGTTTTACAAAATTTTAATAGCTAATGAGTATTGCATTGCAGGCGATGGCTTATAAAAATTGGAAGTCTATTGGAAAGCATATTCGAATGATTTTTTTTTTATCTGGATTCGTAAATTACATTAATAAGACGAGTACGACTAAAGGGATTTAAAACGTGTTTAACATAGAATTTATTTAAAAGTCTTTGAAACTAATCTCTTTGGATGAGAAATCGTGGTGGCATATACCGCACAATTCATATCGGATCAGAATCAGAAAACGCACTTTTCAACTATTTCACGAGTGAAAGTAAGACTTCATTGTTCGTGAACATTCATTGCGTATTATTTTACATTGAATTTACAATGAAATGATTAACGAGGCAGAAACTTGAAAGGCTAATTGGATTAATTCCTTAAGAATTCGAGTGTTAACATAAATATTAATATGAGTAATTAAACGTTATCGACTGGAGAGATTTATTACATATTAATAATGATTGCATAGAGCTATTAAAGAATCCTCGCTCCATTCATTTCATCTAACGACGCGTGCACATTTCCATATAGTGCATTCTGATTGGCCCAACGCACTAATTACATCCACCTGTAATCTACATAAAACAACAACAACAACAACAACAACAACAACCCCAGTAATAACAGCAACAACGACAATAGTGTATAATAATAATTCAATGCACGGGTAATGCGCTAAAGCAAACTCGCGTAAATTTCTTACGAGATTCACGTTGCATTAACCAACCACCGTACTCCGCTTAACCTGCCCGCCTAACCATCTAGTTAGTCAGCCTATCCCCCACCACCCCCCACCACCCGCCCCCCCTCATTATTAAACATCTCCGGCAGTCGAAATCATCCGGCGGCCTCCCTCCGCAATGCGGCGCCCACTCACTCTTCACCACCAACTCTTGCAGGTACTCGCTGAACGGCAAGCCCGGTTACACGTCCGGCGGCTCGACTATGAACTCGACGCGCTCCATTTCCACGAACAGCGATCACTACGCGATTGTGCACTCGCGGCCGGGCAGCCGTTACTCCGGGCCTGCGCACAAGCAGCACCATCATCACCATCATCGGGGCTCCTCGTCCAACATCGGCTCGCATTACTCGGCCAAGTGACGAGACGCCAAGGGGAGCGACGGACCCGGTGCGAGCGCCGAGCGCTCGGCCAAGGACTTTGCGGGAATTGTGCGTCGACGGTGAGGGTGGCGGCTCGGCGCTGCTGAGCAGCTTGCAAACCGCCGGGTTTTCAGAGAATTCCAGGAGATAGTCTTGAGCTTCGCTGGGATCGATGAGTCTTTTGATAGGCAGGCTATATTATCGGTAGCGTGTGGCTGAGATTGCATGCGCCAAGTTGTTCCTGTACAAAATTTGAATGTTCAAAGTGCCTTGCGCACGGGCTCGCACAGGTAAACGAATACTTCGTTGTTTCGGAAGTGGTTTGGCCGTCGATGTGGCGTCGCACTCCGAAAATGTAAGAATTTCGTCGGGGACTTATTAAGCACATTTTATTCTGCGGCTTTACAAGCGCACTTTGCAAAATTACTTTCTCTCCCGTCACGGTTTATTTAACGATTATTTAACGTTAATTGACTGCTCGCGCAATAAATGCTGTTCGATGTTGTTTTTTTTAAAGCATCCGCTAAGGTGGCTTCTTATCCCTCATAAATGTTGAATCCAACGATTGATTAATTGCCTTTAAGATAATTATTAACGAGCTTACTACACTTAGTTTAAAATCTATTCTCCTCACGCATAAACTAGGTTTATAAAGTTTTTAATAATTAATAAAAGGCAGCATTTGATAGAAGTCATGTGTCTGGCAAATTGTTTTGGCGTTCATGATGAGTTTACGAAACTGTTTCATTTAGTGCATGAATTTCACGAATTTCTACCGTGCGATCTTGTTGTCTTTGCGGCGTTTGTTTTTCGCTTTCATAAAGGAAAAGCAAATGCAGTGGTAGCGATTGGAGAAACTGTATTCTCGTGTGTGTGTGTGTGTGTGTGTGTAACGTGACGTTACGAATGTTTTTAACGTTTTCACATGCAATAATACAAAATACAAATAGTTTTCTACGTCGCTATCATAAAAATAATCACGTATAATGTATTAGTATCTTATCTTGTGACTGCGTATGCGTATAAAATAATTTAGTGCAATAAATTCTAATACATAATAATTGTGCTACACACTACTTCCTCGCGCTATATCCTCTAATACGCCTTATTATTAATTTTTCACCAACCTTTTTTTATTATAAAAATCTGATTGTAAAAAGCATTTATATAAGTTGATGAGTCATAAAAATTATGACTTTCATTTACTTTTATATAGATACGTCTTAGAGAGAGGAGGGGGTGCAAGAGAGAGAATTCGGGTGTGTGTCCGTGCGTGCGTGCGTGCATGCGTGCGTACGTGCTTGCTTGTTGTAATAGAAAGAAGGAGAGGAAGAGAGAGAGAGAGAGAGAGAGAGAGAGAGAGAGAGAGAGAGAGAGAAAGAGAGATGAGTGCACAAGAGAATGAGTGAATAAGTATGTAAAATATATGAAAACCAAGTTTTCATTGTACTCGCGAGGCGTAGCTTTTATAAAATTTATTTTTATGTAAGTATGTTGTAACGTAGCATTAGACAATGAAGATTTGTCGCATTTGATGCGGTGATTTACATTGCTAAAAATAAATCAAGAAGCGTAACAATGTAACACGTTACTAAGTAATAGACTGAATTTAAAAAAAAATGTTTTTGTAAAAAATATCAAAAAGCAATTGTATATTTATGTTTTGACTAATTATTGTATAACAATTTTTTGATTATAAAATAATATAAATTTTTAAAATAAATGACGAATATTTATTTTTCAAATTAAGTATACGAAATAAGTACTATAAATAAATAAATAAATAAATACCACAAATCAGATAATTTCGAAAAAAAATTTTAAATTGTAAGAACATATTCTATTATTTTTTTCATGAATAAAGTAAATGATAGTCTGAAAGAAGACAGAAAATAGAGTCAGTCCAAGGTTCAAGATGGACTTCGAGATGCGAAAGATGGCTTCAACGAATATCGAAGTCTATACAAAACGTGACAAAAAGCAGATTTCTAATCAGGTATTTTTCGAAGAATTACGATTCGATCGAATAAACGGAATAAGTAACTTAATAAACGGAAAAACATTATTATTGTATACTGTATACAAAATAGATAATAAATAAAATAGCTATGTAATGTATGGAGGCAAAATATACCTGAGGATATAATTATTTGAAACAAGTAACATAAAAGTATATAAATTGAAACCAAGGAGCATGTACAATATCATTGGGTGGGGGGTGGGGGTGGGGGGTTTAACTGAGATTTAATAAATTAGCTACTTCGAGGCCATAGTAATGACTTTGTTCTAGGCGCAGTTATATATACCATACACCATAGAGTTCCAAATTCTCATGGTAGAGATTAATAGAACCAACATAGATTACACTATGACAATGAATGAGCAAGTTAGTGGATAAATACCAAGAGTTACCAGAGGTTTTCACGACTTCTCTGATCAACAGATTGAAAATGTAAATCAATTATCCAATTTTTACTTGATGCAACTATTGAGCGTGTATAGTATTTTTAGCTTCTGGCTATAGTAAATGGTAAAGCTAACGGTACTTGAGTGTACCTACTGTAGTAACTTTCTCAGGCTAGAAAGAAGAGACATGTAAGTAAAAAAATTAGTAAAATGTCTGGAAAAGTGAGAAATTCTCGTAAACAGATGAACTATGAAAATATCTGATAAATTAAATCATTAGTATATATGATAAATGTTCGCTTGGAGCGCACATTAATGAATAAAACTGTAAATATCAGTTGACAATGATCACTAAGAATGTAATGAATTATAAAATTTAAATGAAAAATAATACTTCAACGTAAAACAGCGTGGGCGAATTTTCTTAAAAATTCTTAAAAATGCAAATAAAACTACGTAAACCGGCCGAATAAAAATACTATATTAATAATCAAGATAAGTTTATTTCGATGCTCTTTATGATGTCACATAAAATAATTCATATTATATGGGAAAATCACATTAATGGTAAAATTATACCTGGATCAATAAGGTATACGGAAAATGGATATCATATATATATATCATATGTATGATACCATTACATTATATACATCACATATGTATATATATATATTACATCATCTTTTTCATAGCTCAAATTGACCTTTTGATATAATCGAAAACAAATCTCACCTGCATATGAACATATTCATCAATTAATAAAAGCAAATTCTTTTGTACAATTATTACTTATATTTTTTAATACTGATAATCGCTCCAGTCATATAAATTCTCTTTATAAAACGTTAAAATTCACAGATTTTAAAAATCTCTTTTTCCACACGTGCAAAGTAATTCCACATACATTATTATATCTTAAAAACGCGCAAAAATAAATACCAAGGCAAAGACATTAATTGCATAATAATATATTCATTGGTAAACCTATAATAATATTGAAAAAATCGACAGAACTGCCAATATTTTAGTATTGAATAATAAAGTATAGATATGTTCGGAATAAATCTTACACGTTTATCCTCTCAATTTAATCATAAACTATTAACTATAATATCAATCCTATTTATTATTTATAACAATTATATATTTAATTTAATTTTTACTATTTATTGTTGATTGTAATTTTTGCTAATTTTATTGCAAATTTTGCATTTTTATTGAAATTTTTAACTTCATTTATGTTAATATTATATAAAAATGTTTTTATTCCATTTATATATTATATATAATCATTAAATTATCAAAACTAAATCGAGTATAAGAGACACAATCGTGGTCCTTTATTTTTTTTAATTAAGCGTAAATTTTAATTAACATTGAATTGAAAATTAGAATAATTTAATACTGCATCTCGATTACCAATATAATGCCAAGAAATTCTTTAATGGGATATTAAGTTGGTAGTTACGAAAGCCGCACAACACAAGGACATTAGAGATGAGAAGTCGCGTGGCCTGTGTTTGTTTGTGTTTGTAGTTTTATTTTTAAATAAATATAATTTAAGAAAGAGAACAGTAAGAAACAGGAGCCAAAATGTTAGTTCTTTTTGAAACACCGGCAGGATATGCTATTTTTAAGGTCAGTTTATTTATAAATTTCGTCTCCTTCTCTAATTATATAACCTCAAAGTTATACACGTGCTCGTTAACAGCGGCATAATCGATGTTAAAAATTAAATTTAAAATAATATTTCTTTATGAAATAATGAAAGGGCATGAATTTTTATAAATACCCTCAAATTTATATGAAATTATTTGTAATTGCAGTTACTAGATGAAAATAAACTTGCTAAAACTGATAACCTCTATTTGGACTTTGAAACACCCGAAGGAGCCAGTAAAATGTAAGTAAATAGTTGGTCTTTCTTCGTATGACGTCACAATTTTGATGAAGCATTTTCAGTCTTATATTGAAATGTTTGTATGCATGAGAGGCCAGTGTACACCATTTATTAATGGAAATTAATATTTTTTTTTAGCCTTAAACTTAAACATTTTGAAAAGTTTGCTGATATGACAGAAGCCCTCGCTGCTACAACGGCAGCAATTGAGGGTAAACTATGTAAATCGCTGAAGAAGTTATTGAAAAGACAGTGCTCTGAGGTTCAAGAACAAATAGCTGTTGCGGATGCTAAGCTTGGAAATGCCATAAAAGACAAATTAAATTTAGCTTGCGTAAGCAACACTTCGATACAGGAATTGATGAGGTGTATAAGAAGTCAAATGGATAGCTTGTTAGGTAGTTTACCTAAAAGAGATATCGCAGCAATGGTATTAGGTTTGGCTCACAGTTTGTCTAGGTACAAGTTAAAATTTTCTCCCGATAAAATTGATACTATGATTATTCAGGCTGTGTGTCTTTTGGATGATCTTGACAAAGAATTAAATAACTATATTATGAGATGCCGGGAATGGTAAGTCATATAATTTATATTTCTTAATGGTAAAGTAAAACATAAATTTTTCTGTGCTTTAAGGTATGGCTGGCATTTTCCTGAATTGGGAAAAATTGTCACAGATAATGTTGCATTTGTTAAAACGGTAAAGATTATTGGAACAAGAGAAAATGCCGTTCAGTCGGACTTATCAGACATTTTACCGGAGGATATCGAAGAGAAAGTTAAAGAAGCTGCAGAAATATCGATGGGAACGGAAATCTCGAATGATGATATTATTAACATACAACATTTATGCGATCAGGTAATTAATCCATTATTTGTTAACAATTGCTGTAATAATAATAATAATAATAATAATAATAAATAATAATAATCTATTGGTCCTTGGCCACTAACAACGTATAGCTATTAATTATCGAAAGATCGTTATCTGTGAAGATTTGTTAGTATTATTTGTTTTGGTGCTTTCTACAAATTTTGGAGTCTGCTTGAATTAATTAACTTTAATATCTATAACTGTGCTTTAAAAACTACCTTACCATACAATACAGTATGTTCTAAACTATACTCATATTTTATTTATACATTACATAAATGAATTACTAATGCCTCCAATTAATTTATAAGAAAACCAATTAATAATATTTATTTTGCTATTTCGTTAATGTTATTTCATTTCAGGTAATAGAAATTTCTAATTATAGAGCTCAACTGTACGACTATCTCAAAACACGGATGATGGCCATGGCACCAAATCTCACAATTTTAGTTGGCGACTTAGTAGGTGCTCGTCTCATTTCTCACGCTGGTTCGCTCATTAATCTCGCCAAGCATCCGGCATCAACCTTACAGATCCTCGGTGCTGAAAAAGCTCTCTTCCGAGCTCTTAAAACGAAAAAGGACACTCCAAAATACGGTCTCATATATCACGCTCAAATCGTTGGTCAGGTAAATATTACTTTTACTGCCCTACACTCTTACAAGCTTTACATCGAAATTAAATATACGCTCGTTTAATCGTAAATTTCCCACGTAATTGGATAATTTTACAAATTTCAACAGTTTGATATAATGCGTTAAGCTGATTCCCATCCCATTAATCAATATGCTGCTACGCTCTGTTATTTGACTCAAAGTAAACGGTAAATCTTGATAAACAATTTATTAGATAATCCTGAAGGCTCAATTGTTCCACATAATTCCAATAGATAATTTATTAATCAACAATATTGATGCTTAGGAGAAATGTGAATAGTCGCGTACAATCAATTTTACTATTTTACTGAATGTAATATTTTACTGAACGGTTATTTTAGTTCAATGGAAATAGTGTTGAAGTAGAATACAATTTCGAAATGCTTATTAAAAATTATTTCAATTTCAAGACATCCATTAGAGATTTTACGCTTCGGGTGCCTTACTAAATAGCTTCGAGGATTAAAAAAAAGACACATCGAGTGACTCTCGTTCCCGCGGATTTGTATTACAATGATAAAGTGGGAGCGGGATAAAATATAAACGGGACGTCGAGCAATGCCACCAAGTGTAATGCAACGTCTTAATCCCATGACTCGCGTAGGCAACGACCCGGAACAAAGGAAAGATGTCACGTATGCTGGCCGCTAAGGCCGCCCTCTGCACGAGGGTCGACGCCCTCGGTGAGGATGCCTCGTTCGACCTTGGGACCGAGCACAAGGTGAAGCTCGAGGCCCGGCTACGGATCCTCGAGGAGGGCAATAACTTGAGGAGAATAAGTGGCACGGCCAAGGCCAAGTCCGCCTTCGAAAAGTTCCACACGAAGAGCCAGGTGCTGGAGTACCCAGCAGCGGCCGACTCAACCATAACTACTGCCAAGCGACGAATATCGGAGGTGGAGGACAAGAAGCCGCTCATCGAGGAACTGGAATCTCAGGTTGAGAGTCCCGAGAAGCCGAAAAAGAAGAGGAAGAAGATGGCACAGGAGCCCGAGGACGATAAGAAAGAGGAGAAGTTTGTGCCGGAGCCCGAGGACGATAAGGACGAGGAGAAGTTCGTGGTCGAGCCGGAGGAGGCGCCTACGAAGAAAAAGAAGAAGAAGAAGAAGTCGAAGGAGGAGCTGACGGAAGTGAAGCCGGAAGTCGAGGAGGAGGCGCCCATGGACGTCGATGTTGAGTCCGAGGGTTCGTACATCATACGTAATAATAGCTTCTCAAGTTTCCTTATCCCACTCGTGCCCATTATTTGCCCCAGGTTTTGCAAAGTATCCCTTCCCTCCATCACCCTCACCGTTACTCACTAATTTGACAAGCTAAATGATTGATCATAATGATAATGAAATCTAGCTGCCGTAACGATCGCTTTCACGCCGTCAAAGTATATTATTACCTTTTCCAGTTCGGCTTCCGAAACCAAAATTTTCCTTTTTCAACCACCGAAGCTCATTTACCGTGAATAATAAACTAGCGTGGCTAATATTTTTTGCGTATAAGTGCAAGCTATTGCTACAACTGCTGTAGGCTAGAAACTTTCTGACAAACCGATTTAATAAATGATATATTGTGACGGCCAACTTTTAATCGCGAAAAGCTGGATAATAGCGCCATTTAAGATTGAGATTTAAATTACTCTGAATTGGTCAACTGAATTGGTACGTGATTTTTATCGTAAAGATAATGCGTGCAAATCAGAATAATTGATTTGTTTAATTCCCAATTGTAAAGCCGAGAGCATAGCCAATATATAAGTAATTCTTTTAATCGATGCTATAACCGCATGTTCGTAGAAAAATTGCATGTACGGAGCACCGTCATTGATTAATAATTCCCATAAACTGAAATATTGATTCTAATGATACGTATCTTTATCTTATTGAACATGGATGTGATCGATTGCATGTATTATTATTACAATAGTTATTATCACGTTTCAGAAATCAAGAAGAAAAAGAAGAAGAAGAAGAAGAAGAAGGAATGCGAGGACGAAGCGGAAAGCAATCAAATACCTGATGAGGAATTAGCACCAGTTAATAAAGAAAAGAAAAAGAAAAAAAAAGGAAAAGAAAAGGAAGTTGAATAAATGTAGTTAAGAACAAAAAAAAAAAGACCTTCACTTATTTTCTTTTTCTCTTGTCTAGCAATAAGATTTATTCAGCATGAAGAGAGAAAAAAATACATTGATATATTCATTTAAATGAAATGCATACAAAATATTTTTGATATATTGTATTGCTATATGACCTAAAATATATTATTTTTTACCAGTAAATTATAGTCTGTCGCGCAAATCGTCGTTGCAGACTTTTTTTTCTAATCCAAATTTGGTGGATAACACTCCGTCGCAATTAATGAGAAAAAAAAGCTTTTGCCTAGACAAGATTTGTCTACCCGTCGCTGTTAATCCTTTTTTTTTTTTTCTTTACATATAAATATAATGTTGCAGCGAACTTGCCAATTTTCGGACGAAATTTCTTTTAACTCCTGGAGAGGACAAAATTAAACAGTCTTGCGTACTCGGCGAAAATACTATAACGAGTACAAAATAAATCAGTACGATAGTTGTTTTCCCTAAAGGTAATTCTTAATCCTTGCTAGATAAATGTTTGTAAAAGTAAACGGTAAAGTGGAGTGTAATTGGATGTGTGTGTGTGTGTGTTCGTATGCATGTGTGTATAAACTCTATTTAAAGAATCATTGCACAAGAGATTGTTACTTTTGCTAAGATTTGATGGGAACAGGTTACATATTAAATAAATTTTAACGTAACGGAAGCATTAACAACTACTTGTACTTAATATAAAAAAAAACTAACTTCTATTTTAAAACTAAACCATTAATTCGAAGCTACGCTTACAAAAGATTTCTAATTTATTGTTGGTGGATTTCGTTGACTATGTTCTACGTCGAAATTTATTGTATATATCTACTAAATCACTTGAAAGGAGATCCTACGTCAATGTTGGTCATTTTCAATTAATTTTAAAGATTTGAATGCACGAATTATATTTTTGAAGACATCTTACAAATTTTATTGCCTTTTTACATTTCACGTAGCAATTAATTTTTACTTTTATCGTTATGAGTCAAAATCAAACGATAAGCGATTAATGGCAGAGGAGGAGAAATTAACAATTTTCTTTCTATTTTTTCAATGAATCTAGAAAATTACTTAAGATTTCGCTCGAATAATATTAATATTCAATGCAAACAATGCTTTTGTGATGGTTATTAAAAAAAAAAAAAAAAAATGAAATTTTACAAAGTTGACCTTAGGTGCTCCTTAAAATTTTGATTCTTGGTACACAAAGTAGAATGTTTGTTTTACTTAAACACACAATCACAGATTGACATACATGCAAAACACATAATAAACACTAAATTACTGTGCTTGACAAAATCAATGCCGATGCAAAATTTTCTGAATATTATTTACTTGGTTCGATTGACGCTGAATCAAATTATAATTCATTACTTGTAATAAGTAATAATATTTTAAGTAAATTGATGGTTAATAATTTTTTAAATGGAAACTCGCCGCAACTTGGAGTAGATAAAGTTCAACTTCTTTTCTTACATTCAACTAATTTTTTCATCTTATCAATGTTGATGTACATTATTTTAACCAGTGTTTTCAACACATTTTATTTTATTCAAAACAACGTCAAGTTGGCAGCATAAAGCTACAGAGTTCCTCTTCATTTTTAATTTATTAGTTTTTTTGTGAACCGGATTGCAATCAATTATTGATTCAATCCACGCGCTCATTAACTGCATATTATTTAGTCAATTAAAATATATTAGTTATATATTTTTCATATATAAATTAGTAATTTTACTTGATAAATTGTGTCTCAACTTAAATTTGTACAAATGACTGACTTCGCAAGGTTTAAACTAGGCGCAAACGTTTTGTATAAACCAATCGGAATGAAAAATGAATCTTACTTTCGGCACAAACATTTTCAATAAGAAAAATTTGTGAATTACAAAAAAAGCCTAACATTTGCCTAACCAGCTTGCAAACACCTGTGCAGATAACACGAATTTTTTTCATTCTGCAGACTACGTAATTTTTATTGCACATTGGTACTCAACAAAAAGTACAGATCTGCACGCGTATCTCATATATAATTTACTTTTATATTCGTCTTTCGAAATTCATGACGTAATAAATATGAAATGAAAAAAATTTGTAAATTTCTGCCGGCGTATTTTTAGAACAAGTGAACATTCTTACAAAGAAAACTATTTCAAAAATATAAGTTTTTAATTTTTACATAACAATATGCATAATAATTTTTCACATATTCATATGTTAATAGTTTTATTTATTAATAATTTGATTAGTGTTCAACGGTAGTATAAAGATAAGAAAAAATGTTCATTCTTTTATCTCTATGCTATCAATTATTAGTCCACGATTTTATTAATTTGATTAATAAATTTAATTGTTTAATTTCCGATTTAAAGTATTATTTACAAATAATGGTCAAAATGAAAAATTTATCTTTTTGAGATAGTTTTGTTTATATATTTGATTTCGACGAAAAGAAGAAAAAAAAAAAAAAGAAAAAAAAAACAATTTTCTTATTTCAAAATCATTTATAATTAATAGTATTTAAAATTGTGACTCGGTTAACATTCATCGTAACACGTACACAGTGTGTAGGCAAATACGTGTGACAAATGTTTTTTTTTTTTTTTTTTTTTCATTAACTTAAAAAGAAAGCAACGAAAGCATATTATTAAGAAAATGAATATTGCACAGATGACTCGATATGCTGCAGGCTGTACATTAGGATACTTGGACAAAATCACGCAGGATGAAATCCTTACCTACGCTTTCTGTACTCGTCCTAATATATTTTTCCGTTTATATATTTATATAATATATGATTTTTTTTTATATTTATATTCGAAGAAATTTTACAGTTTGGTCGCTGTGTGAAAAATTAATTTTTTGGAACATTTGTCAATAGCTTTCTTAAGTACAAATTCTAAAAAATAGCAATAAATACTTATATAAGAAAATGAAATCTCCTGAATAAGTATAATTTATAAAAAGTTTTAAATTTCCCTACAAAACAATTTCACTTGTGTATATATATAAATACTATATATTTAAAAAAAAAAAAAAATAATAATAATAATAATAATAATAATAAAATACACGTTAAAAAAATTTCTCTCAATAAAATTATTTCCTTAGAATTTCACTATCTTTGGCTTTGAATTCTGAGAGAACAACTATTTCCCATCGAAAAATTTCCAGGCTTTACCAGACAATTCTGCAATAGCTTCTTCATCCGCATTGGGCTTGTACATCGAGATAAGATAGTGTACGAGGAAAAGGAAAAATTAGTATAAATACAATTATCAAAAAATGATTTTCACGGCGTGAAAACATCTCAAAGACTTCCAAAAAACTAATTTTTGAAAGACCAAAAATAGTAAAAAATCTCGGAATTCATAATTTCCACATCAAGACCGATCTCTTGACTTATGTACAGACATTACGCGGGGCAACGCCGCGGCCACGCTACCTCGGCCACCTTTGGGCCCCCCGTTTATCGGATGCTCGTAAAGAGGTTCAACACCGACTTGTTCTCCTTTTGACTGCGGGCTTTACTGAACACGTTCCAGAAGCGCAGAGTCTCGTCGCCCGCGCCGGTAACGATCGCCTCGCCGTCGGGCGACATCGCCAAGTACAATACTCTATACGAGTGTCCGGTCAGTTTGGCCACTTGCGTAAGGCTTGGGTACTTCCACACGAGAATTTGGTTCTGCGAGTAACCATGCGTACTGACTAATTCCGAGCTGTGTTTACTCCACGCCAAGTTGCACACCTGAAAGATAAAGAATGACAAATATCAGTTAAAACTGAGTCACAAGGCTTGGCTCTCGAGTCGACTAACTAACCCCGCCTTTGCGCGATAATATTATTGCCTATAAAACAATAATTGCCTCGCTCAAATCAGCTTACGCCGCCGCTGGATATACCAACGCAACGAGAGAGCTCTACGCGACGCTTTTCTTATCGGCTTAATTCACGTCGTTTATCATCATTGCCAATTTATTGCCAATTTATTGCCGATTCCACGGCCGACCTCACGGCGGACAAAGTGACGCGCCTCCCTTAAGCAGCAGCGAGTACCTTTATCAACGACACCCCTCGCAAGCTCACCGATACATACACATACATACATTTAAAACTGTCCCAATAATGGGCGGTAGATACCGCCTTGGCTAATGCAATACGCGCCTCCTTGGATTTAAAATATCGTAACAATGTCCAGTGAATGAATTGCTCGATCTATGATAAGTTCCGGTGCCTTTTGGCCAAACTATTACCGTTACATTAGCTACCATAATTAATGACACCGTCCAGGCAACAGAACACGAGGCCGCTCAGCCGCATTGTCAGCGACTTAAAAACTAAATAATGAGATGCAGCACTCGATTCTCGAAAGTTCCCGGGCTGATGAATTTAACGAGTCTTAGAGTTAAGTAAGAAGCCTCGGCATAATTTTGCGCAAGTGTCAAGACGTGCGGTGCATTAGTTAACGCAGGGCGGAAGCGTCGCGATGCTCTCTATGGTTAATTTATTCGCGAAATCGGCACCCGTCAATCAGCCCACCGATACCGCTCTCCCCCCAAGAAAGTAAGAGCGCGCGCGCGCGCGCGTTTTATTTATCTATTCTTAGGATGTTCGATGAGTCACGCAGCTGCTTAAAAGGTGATTCCAAGCACGAAGTGTTTAAAAGCTTTAAAAGCGGCCCCGCGAGCCCACGGACTGGCTA
>JAPYYT010001749.1:0-46110 GCA_030522565.1 Ceratosolen corneri
TTATTGGTGCACTAAGTTCTTTGTCCCTTTGGTTTTATATATCGATAAGGGAGCCTTTTTCTCGGCCGCGGTGTGACCGCACCCGAGTCCGTAGCGAAGGCTGCGCGGGAAAGCCGTGAAGTCATCTTGTTTTGACTAGCCCGGGGCAAGTGGCGGTAATTGTACTTACACCTGTATTTTGCTTCACAATTTTTCTAGCAATAACCGTTTTTCTTTGAGTGTACACGTTCTTTTAATATTCGTAAACACTAATGATCACATTACGCGGTGCCGACGCGACAGTTGGTTAGTTATACGGATTTCCGAACAAAAATAAAATTATTTTTAAAGATATTTAAATTATTCTCCAAGTACATTCAAACCATACAAATATATATTTTACATATAATAATATGTAAAAAAATTAAGGAAATTATTTATATTTAAAAATGTTTATAAATTATAAAAATTAAATATAATTACAATTCTTAATGTCGGTTCTTTTTTTAATATTTAGTGCATAAAATGATATTTATAAACAGCATTAAAAATTACATTAATTTAAATAAATTAATTATGACAGAAGCCAAAATCTATTTAATGCAATCTAATTTATTGCAATTCACAAAAATTTCATAATAAAGATAGTAGTTAATATTATTAATATTATCAAAAAATGATAACTCAGTAAACTATGCAGGTAATTGCCAGAATATTTTACTGCGTGAATCGGAACTGGAGTGGCAAGATCTCCTCGGCAGAATTAAAACGGAGTAATTTGCTCTCAGCAATTGGTGTTTTGGAACACGAAGAGGACATCAATCAAGTAACTGCTTATTTCAGCTATGAGCATTTCTACGTGATTTACTGTAAGTTTTGGGAACTCGACCGCGATCATGATCTGTTTATCGATAAGATGGATCTCACAAGACACAACGATCACGGTAAGTTCAGAACTGTTATTTTTATTATCTTTTCTCAGAAATTTCGTATATTAAATCTCTGTAAGTTCGGATAACTACGTTTTTAAAATAAATATCTAAGGTTAGTAATTTAATGAAAAGCATATTTCTATTAGATTTTTTCGTGTTTAGCTTTATCAACACGTATGATTGAACGGATCTTCAGTGGAGCAGTAACGAGAGGTGTAAAGAGTGCCAACGGGGTGCAACATCCAGAAGACAAGATGAGTTATACAGAATTTGTTTGGTTTTTACTCAGTGAAGAAGACAAAAATCATCCAACAGCTGTCGAATATTGGTTCAGGTACATTTAAGCATAATTTGATCTAATTTTCTCTATTCTTTACGTTTTACAATAAAAATTAAATTAAATTCTTTAGATTCTATTACAGCGTTGTAGTGAGTATAACTTCTACGATTCAAATATTGTATCTTAAAGTAAACGCCAAATTAAACTACTTTAGAAAGTTTATTACTTAGTACCTTTATATTAATTATGTATTTATATGATGTACATTTATTTTATGTTCATTTTATTTTAAATAATAGACATATGTAGCCTACAGAACTATATATATAAATAAATGTATAAAACTAATTTAATAATATATTAAAATATTATATAATTCTTTAAATATTTATATTTAATAGTAGAATATTTAAAATTTTAAAATAATTAATAGTAAATATTTTTATATTTAATAATAAAACAGATGTATGGATTTGGATGGAGATGGATACTTATCCATGTACGAATTAGAATATTTTTATGAAGAACAGTTACATCGTATGGAAGCAATTGGTATAGAAACACTTCCTTTCGAAGATTGTCTCTGTCAGGTAATACCCATATTTTTGTATAAGTAAAAAGATTCAAAATTAATATCTTTGCATTTTAGTATTAAATAAGATGTACAAGTAAATATTAGTTAAAAATTAAACATTAATAAATGTTTCAGTATTAATAAAATTAATGATTTTTTCACTATATCTACATAATTATAAACTTAATTATTTAACATTGCATCAAATAAAACAATTAATCGATTAATTTCAATATTAAATTTTTAAATATATTAGTTAATAACTATTTGTGAATAAGAATAGAATCATTTTTAACACATTGTATTTGAATGTGTAATATTAGAATAAAATTATTATACTTGAATGAATATTTATAAGCTTCATTGCTTATTAAGTTTTTTTTAATCAAATAATGAATTTTAAAATATTTATTGCACTACCTATATTAGAGAAAGACTTAAATAACACTTCTAAAAACGATATTTCCATTGCTTTAAAAATATTAATCGAAGTATTCTTATCCAAGTACATATTTCTTTTTAAAGACTTACAGTGTTTCACATTTATTATTCAAAATATTTTCTTAAACATTAAATTCTTAAACTAAATAAATAAATAATTTATTGTACTACATCTTAATCGTTATATTTAAATATATATAACATATCTTAATTTATAAATAGTTGCAAATATTTGTATATCTTTTCTATATTTTATTGCAGATGTTAGATATGATCCATCCCGGAATTCCAGGGAAAATATCTCTTAGCGACTTAAAAAAATGTAAAATGACATCAATTTTTTTTGATACTTTCTTCAACTTAGAAAAATATTTGGATCACGAACAAAGGGATCCGTTTGCATCAGCTAGAGATCATGATGCAGATGGTCATGAAGTACGTAGTATTAAATTTATATAACTTATGTAGAATAATGTATTAACATTTTCAATAGCAGAAAAATATAAATACAAAAAGAATTAATATATCAATATATGCACATTGATCTTAAATTTATTGTAATATAAAAAAAAGTTAGTGTTATAAATTTTTATAAATTCAAATTAAAGAAAAGTTATTCGTATTATCATAAATACGTGGTTGTAATATGTTTAATTTTTAATAGCTTTCGGATTGGGATCGTTTTGCAGCTGAAGAGTATGAACTTTTAGTAGCTGAAGAAAGTGGCAATGAACAAAATGATCAATCGTAAGTAGTTTTTATTTAAACATTATAATCTCATATTCAGCATATTTATCACATTTTTTAATTATAAAAACTATAAATATTTTCAATATGTGTTAATTTTTTATTTATAGTATATATTGCATCAAATTTTCAATCAATTAATTTTGAACTTTCGTTTTTAATGTTTAAAATATAATATTTTTAAAACTTAAATTTTAATGTGAATAATTTAAAAAAATTAATTTTAACGTCAATAAAATAAGTTTCATTTTTGTTTGATTGATTAATATGATTTACGGTAAAACATAATCAGCACGTTATTTTTGTCTTCAAATTTTATGAATTTAGCTTTTGTAAACTTGTTCATAAATTCAATTAAAAAGTGAAAGTTACTTATAATTTTATTCAATCTTTATGTAAATTTAGTTCTATGAATATGTTATGAAATTCAATTAAATATTTCTCCACTTTTTTTCATTAAAAATTTTATTCATCATTTATATATAAGAATTCATTATAATACATTGGGCATTTGTTACAGGCTGTGTGATGATGAAATGTAACCATCATCTACAGCTGAGTAAGTAAATCTGAGAATGCTGCATGTGAATATTTTGATATCTCTAAAAATTGTATGCTAAATTTTTCTCTTCAATATTTATTTTTAACACGAAATACCTTTATAAATAGAATTGTACAAAAATTGTTGTATTTGATATTAGTAGATTTTATTATATTATTAGAAGAATTTAAATTATATTAAGTAGAGATTAAATATTAGTAGAATATTAGTAGATATTAAATATATTATTGATTTTAATTACGTAAGTTATCAAATTCAATTTTTGTTATAATATATGTAAAAATGCATTATAAATTGTTTAAATTGAAATTTGTTTTAAATTTTTTAAATTATGTTTGTTAATCAACGTTGTTTTTGTTGATTTTTATGTGATTTTTTTTGTGCTTCAGAATATTTGCATGTTTTCTTTTGTTAATAAAAAAGTATTGCAGTGAATGAAAATATATGCTGAAAAATAAAATTACTCTGAAGTTATTATGTTATCATGAATATTCTATAGTGTAAAATATCTAAATTTTATTAAAAAAATAAAGTAGGCAATATTTAGAAAACACTTTTTCACGATTTTATTTCAAGCTGTCATGAAAAATATTGTTAAACCTTTTCTTATATATTTTGTATATAATTTTATAATATATATACATATCAATTACTTTTTCCATTTAAAGTTAATACTAAAAATAATCAAAGATCTGTTCATATAACACTAAGTTGTCAACCATCAATATATATATTAGTTATTTATTTCTCAATTAGAAATATTATGTGTACATTTATTTTTAAAATATTTTAGTTCCTATAGAATAATCAAAAAAATTTACATGAAATTTCATTTATTTGTAATTTATAATTTTCTTTTACATTTTAAATATTAAATTAATTTTACAAAATAAATTATAGTATCGTGCATTCACCCATTGTTTTTCAATTATCATAAAATTTCTGATAATTATAGTAGCAAAATTTTTTTAAGATATCTTTTTCATAGTAATTTGCCTAAAACAGAAAAATATTATCATTTAAATTGAAGTATGATTGAACGAATTTTTCAGGCTTTATGATTCCGCTACGGAAGACACGTATTCGCCAAACTTGGATGTGTTAATCGGTGAGTCTGTGGATGGAGTATCCCGGGTTGATCATGTTGGTACAGTTGGATACTTAGACGAAGTCTCTTTGCTGTCCAAGGGCACCAAGAACTCGCACTATGATAGCTGTGATAGCGACGATTATGCCGATAGTGACAACTGATGACTATTATTAAGGAAGGATGGAAGACAAATATTATATAAGTAATACAAAGCCGAGAGTTACCTTCCTAAACAGACTGGGACACTTGTAAATAGTGCGAGAATTATGATCACAAATCTTAATTTTATCACTAAAAAGAGCGCAAGAGAAAGCAAGAAAAAAACAGAGATAGACAGACAGATAAATAGATAGATAAATAAATAGAGTGAGAGAGAGAGAGAATCAGAGAAAAAAAGATGATTAATGGTTTGAATATGAGAAACATAGAACGTCTTTAACAGATTCATCACGTGTCTAACATAATTATTTCGTAATTTTATCAAAGATATATGCAATAATTGTACTAATAGATTAAATTGCAATGCTAATGTGAAGCTTTTGGGCTATCGAAAATATCCCAGAAATTAATAAAATCAGATCTCTACACTTTTTATATGCTTATTCCATAAAATTTTATTTTACTCATAACAAAAATTTAATGGTATCTTATCGTATTTTTATTACATAAATTACAGATAAAATGAAAATCATAAAAAAGTGACTTTCAGAAAATCTTAATATAGATTTTATGTATGTTGTGTAAATCTTAAATTATTTTAATTTCATTTATGATAAATGTCTTCCAAATATAATTAGATAATTAAATCTAAAAGTTATATCAAATTATGCATAATAATAATTTAAAAAATAAAATTATAAATTTCTTAGAAAGTTTTACATATTATAAAGTTATATATTTGGTATTTCAGAGATGTATTGATGTTTTTTATTCTTCGTAGGCTATTAATTATTTTACAATAAAATACTGAATGCACCTTAAAATCCTTCAAGAAAAATGATATGGATATTGAAAAATTTACAAATTTCTTAGATATATTTTAAAACGCATTTTTAAAGTGAACAATAACATTAATTTGTTTTTTTGAACAAAATTATAGTGAATTTTATAAACGGTTAATAATATGAAAATTAATTAATTTTTTCAGTAAACATGATGTATTACAAATAATATAAATGAAAGTTTCCATTAGCAAGATATTCTGAACATAAAAGTTCCAAAAAATAAAAAAACAAATGAACAAGTATTTATGTACCAGTATGTAGAAGAGTCAACTATTTATAATAAACAAAGAAACATGTCCTTTTATAATGATTTATGTAGAAATAAGATTTATCATTCATTAGTGATGTATTTTAGATGCTTTTAGTACTTGGAAAGGAAAAACATATTACCAGAATTCTAAAATTTTTCAGGGTTTGTATCACGTAATTTTAAAGTTTACGAGATTCTAATTTTCATTAGGAAAGTTATTTTAATACCTAATTAAAAATTGTTATATTGTAATCCTATTTATTATTTTCTCTATCTGTAATGCTATTGATGTATCATCAATATATTGCAAAAGGTAAATATTGTAAGACTTTAGGTGATAATTGATTTTATAGTAAACAGACACTTTTATCAATTACAAATAAAGAACACGGATAATTGTATAATTATCTTAAAATTACCTTTAATCTTTTAAACGAATACATTTTATTAAATAATAATTGTTAGAATTTTCTTATAAGTTTTCTATCTTTAATTGTACTCTATTGGAGGGTGATTGTGGAAACAAAAAGCGTGATGCGAAAAATTCTACTGGATAATGTAGGTAGAATCTGCAACTCCTTGCCATACGAGACTAGCCCTTTTATGTTAATTGTAGATTTTTTGATTTGCAAAGACTGCTGAACTTGTATATAAATATATTTTATTTTTATCCTCTTGAAAGTATGTAGTTTTTAATATGCATTATTTACATATACATACACGTATAAGATGACAACATATAATTCTAGTCCAATGCGTGCTATTGTTTAATTTTTGTTAATAATTAGTGGAAAAAGTAAACGGTTTGTTTAAAATTTTTTCTGATCATAAATGTTAAAAAGGAAAGAAACGTTTGGCCATCAGAAAAAAATAATTCTAGAATATTGTATGATTAACATTGTGCATGAATGAATACTGTTATGGAATAATAGACAACTGTATGCAAATTCCTGCGACCAATTGAAATTTTGATGAACGAATTTCTTCAAAAAAATCAAATTAAAGCATTGGATTTTTATTTCTTAAAAAAAAAAAATGTATTTGCAGGTTTTGACAATATTTTTAAGTAATAAATTAGACAGTTTAAAAAAAATATATTATTTATTAAATCATAAAAAAATATGGCTTTATATTTGGCTATTGTATTTATAGAAGGAAATTCTTTCATTGGAATTGTATCTTGTTTTTATATTTCTTTGTTAAATCCTGGTGGGATTCCCATCTAAATGTTATAACAACCGATATTTAAAAAGTTAAATGAAAAATAAATAAGAAAATAGAACGAGTTTGATTTTTGTTAGTAATCCAAAGATGTATTATCTTTAAGAAATGAAAATGAGAAGTTTGTTATGGTTTTTTATAATATTTATATTCATTCGTTAACTAGAATTTTTCATACAATGAGGTAGCTATTTGAGAAATTCTTTATGTAAGATTATTATATATATTACCAATGCATTTGATATTTTTAATTGTTATATTTATTGATTACTGTATATCATAGGTTTATTGTTGTTTGAGTGTCTAAAGACAAAACAATTATTTTTAATTTATAAAAAAACGAAAATTATTTAATTTTTGTTTATATATGTTACAAAATGTATTGTGAAAGAAGAATTATGTCTTTAAAAATTCTTTTCAAATCACACCAATTTAAGAAAAGTATTTATATACTCACGTTTCTGTATTCAACAATAGATTTGTAAACATATTTTAGGTACCTATTATTTATATACGTATATATGTATGTTTTAATTATCAAATATATATGCATATATAGATATGTTTTGTTAGTTGTGTATGATTAGATAAATTATATAAATATTTCTGAGTTAAACTGGAAAGATTCCAAACAGGGAGAGACAAATACCTGTTGCAATTTTGCCATTTTTCCTGTTGGCTCACATGTACTTTTTCTTCATCTTTTAAATTAACTATCCAACTAATAGAAGTGTGTCTTTTTCGTAAGTCGAAAACATTTTTAAAAAGTGAAATTAGAGCAAATACAATAATCTATATACCTTTTGGTTTATGAAATTAATGTTATACAGCCTTAAATTTTTGAACATAATATTACGTCAATGTACAACGCATACCTCGACTATTTATCTTAATAAACGTTACATAATCCATAATGAGTATAAATTATTTTATTATTAACCCGTGAATTAAAATTTCATAATTACAACTTTGAAAGAGAGCTTATATAACAAATTAAAATGGATTGCTATAATTCTCTGAAAAAATGATAATTTAATTTAATTTATTTTTAATTTTTATAACCAATAATCATTTATATTTCAAAATATAAAATAACTATAACGTGTACTATAATGTAATTTGTTGATCGAAGTTTTTTTATTGAAGTGAGATCCTTGTGTAACTTTGAGCATTAAACATTATGTGAATATCATTGTATGTCCGTAATTTATTATCAAACAAATTTCTTCAAATAGAAAAGTACATTACATCCTTTTCTCAAACACTATTTAGTAAAAAATTATTAAATATTTTCCATAAAAAAATTTAATCAATTGTATAAAAATTATATAAACAGTATTTTTATTTATCTTATAAGAAAAAGCATTTTTATTTTGATATTAAAAATCATTATATTTCTTAAATAATTTAATATAATTGAAAATTACTCATATAATAATTGCAGAGAAAAAAGTGAATAGATAAAGGTTGAACTACATTATTGTATAACAAGGTTATATAAAGATATATAATTTTTTTTTATTAGTTTATTGTTTTCGCATCCTTTTCGAAGTTAATGCATGTAAAAGGTGTAAAAGTAATAAATTATGATATATTTTTCATGCTTTCTGATATTTATTTCTTGAGATAAAAATACAAAACACTAGTTTAAATTTCTTAGAATATTAAATATCTATATATAATATATAAATTATAACTACTAATCTACTAATAACTACTTATATCTATATACTATAAAAATAGATAGTGTTATCCAGATTGAAAAAATTTTATATAAGAATTTATAACAACTATTTAAATAATTATAAATATGTATTAATATTTAGTTTTGTATAATAATCTTTAGTTTTGGTCGATATAAAATTTAAATGTTTTAATTTTCTATTAAAATTTTGGAGTTTTAAAATTGAAGGTTAATAAATTTTTATATTATAAAAAATATTATTGTTCTAATTCTTTTTTAAATATTAAAATAATTTACAAACACGGATTGTACGTAATTGTAAGTATTAAATTAAAAATCGTATTTTCATAAATTAACATGAAAATAATCTATTAGATACCACACGCAAATGCATGCATGCACATGCAGTGCACAAACACTTCACTTTGAAAGAAGGTCGGTAATGTACAAAATTAACGTAGAATAACTATCGAATGTAAAACATAGTGGAATTTTTAGTTATTCTATTTGTATATATTTTTACTTTATATTAATTTTATCAAAATTTATTAAATTATATAGAAATTTCAAATAAAATTATATAGTTAGTTGTAAATATATATTAGTCTTATATTTATTATTATAAAATTCTTAGTTTTGTAATGATATTAATTTGATGAAATTTTTTTAAGCGGAACACATTTAGTTTTACAATGATTTTAAAGAATTATTCAATTTAATCAATTATGACTTCAAATTCAGCGCTAAAACGTTTGCAGCTACCCAATGCCAATTATTTACTGCGCAAATTCCAAATTTCATTCTAAAAGTTGAAGACAAAGAATATGATGTCATAGACGCATTGTGATCTCAGCTGGAAAATAACTTTTAGTAATTCTGTTGTTGCTTTTGTTGCTTTCCTATATTTTTTTAAGTGTTTGGATTTTTCGTAAACACTTTATCGGATATGTGTAATTATTTAGTGATAATTAAAATGTATGTTCAATTAGTTTAAGAAGTTTTCTTTGAAAAATGGCACACTCTGCAAAAAAATTAATTGTTGGTACTTCGTGTGAGGATCAAGTTGATTTAATACAAACAGAAAAACTATTTGAACATAATATTTTAACCTATGATGTATTAAGAATCATTTTTCAGTATTTAAGTGCTAAAGATCTATTTAAAGTTGCTAGCACATGCAGGCAAGTATAAATAATATTTATTTTTATGTAAAAAATAATTCATAATTATGATGCTATAGATCTTGGAGATATGCTGCAAATAATGAGGCAACTAGTAGAAAAGCACCTGAATATATTTTAAGGAATTTTCAAGTAATTGATAAAGAAAATTCAGAAGATGCATATAATGCAGCACTTTTAGGAGAAAATTTGAGAGTGAAACCAAGTCTTGGATTAATTTGTGCAAAAATTCAAGAAATAAATGAATGGGCACCAGTAGGTAAGTATATATACACACATGTAGATAGTATATTTTATTTTTCATTTTGATAATGTATAGTAAATTGAAATTTCATTGAAAAATACTGATAAATTTTATATTTAAATATTTTATTTCATAATTAAAGATTTAATAAAATGAAAACTATTTATAATAGATTTTATAATATTAAAATTAAAATTAAAAATTATTTTAACTATGTACCAAATTATTAAATATTTCTTTACAATCATATTAAAATTTATTTTTATTCAAATAGATAGGTATTATTTTATCTTTAAAAAATATTAATTTAATTATTAATAATGGAAATGACAATGTTTTAATACTTACTTTTGATTTGCAGTACACAAAGTTTTTTAATTATATACAATTGTTAATATATTTAAAATATTTAATATATTCATGTTCTATTAGGCTGCTATTGTGAAAATCTTCCATCCAACTGTAGTTCATTTATTCTTGGAGGTTATGATATTGTAGTAGATGATGTAAAAATTGATAATAAATATGGAATGGCTGTATGCACATTTATACCTGATATACCTAAACTAAATCTTAAAGTATTTCATGTGGATAAGCACAAATTTAAGGGTGTTAATAAAATGTATATAAAAACACATGCAGAAGTATTACTCAAGCAATTATTACCTTCCAAACATGAAAAATCGAAGTGTATTATTATGTTAACGAATGAAGAAGGCAATCGCTTTACAAAACTTATGATAAAAGGCTTACAAGAAAGGTATATCTGTAATTAATTAAACTTATATCAACAATAAAATCAATTGCATAATTTTTATGGCAAGCATTTAAATATAGTTAAATTGATAGTATGTAATTTTTTATAAGATATAAACCAGGAACCCTTTCTCTTTGGGGTGGAGTATGTGTGAATTTAAAACTTTGTAATGCTTCTAAATCTTCACGTACGTGTTCGAAAACTATTCGTTGGACAGCAATTACTTTATCCAGTCCTTCATTACAAAGTTGGTCAACTGTTTTACTCCATTCATGTCGCAGTGAAGCACAAATAGAAGAAAACTTAGTAAGTTTAAGAAAAAACATTAAACTTCAAAGACACTCGTTGGGATTGATGTTTTCTTGTTGTGTACGCAAATGTTGGAAAGAAATAGAGATAGCAGTATTTAAGAAAGTATTTACTAAAGTACCTTTAATTGGTATTCATGGTGATGGTGAATATGGATTAAATACTTTAAGTAAAAGTAAGTTGTAAAATATTAATATTATAATTTTATAATATCTCAATGTGAAAAAATATTTAATGTAAATGTGTATTTTTTATTAGTTTAAACTGTCATTTTCATTTATATTTTAGAACGCGAAAGTCAACTGCAACACACGCATTCAACGATATTTATGATTTTAACATATCAATAAATATTTTATGTAGTGCAATCATGGCTAACATAGCTATATTGAATTAACTTTTGTGATATGCTGTGATATGATCTTATGTGTCACAAATGATACATATGCTTAAATGGCGATAAATTCTATTAAAAACGAATGTATTTAGCATATATACAAATTATATTACAAATGTATATTAGATAAAAGGAAATTGTAAGGTATCAGGGACAGATGAATTAATTTATTTATGCACAGGTTTAATTAGATTGTATAACAATTTTAAATATATATATACACTCACTTATTCACATCTGCACACACACATTAAACAGTTACAATATAAAATAATATTTAATAGATATAAGTGAAATAAGTGAATTATACAAAATAAAATTTCCATACATTCATAAATTTATAGCTATGCACAAATATAAGTACATAGTTTGAAAATAATATAATACAATTTAAAGATTAAGTTTTGTTAATTTATATTCAGTCTAAGAAAAATTGAAAAATGAAAATTTATTATAAACTTTATAATGTTAATAATGAATATTTATCTTTCTCATTGGGTTTTGAATTACAGAAATTTATAAGCGAGGGAACACTATTGTGATATGCGGATATACCAAAAATAAGTTCAGAATTAAGTACGACAAAGTACTTTTTGGTTAAAAGGTAGAATAAGTAAATGACATAGTAAATATTGGCTCAAAAGAGCTAAATATTAGAAAAGTCATGGTAACAATTTCATAAATCAAAATTTGTCTATTCTTTAGAATATCAATAATATATAAAAATAATTTAGGTAAAAACTAAATCTTCAAATTAAATATTTTTAATTTTAAAAGGTTCAATATCAGTAATTAGTTCTTGAAGTTTAATGTGCAAAAACTATTATTTAAATTTAACCTCTTGAAAACATATTTGTTAAATAAAATTAATACATATTATTTATATAATTTTTTGATCACTTATGTTAAAAATTACAAGAAAACTTGATGATTGATAAAAATTAACGTATTGTATATTTTGATTATTTAACCCTAAAAAAATATCTATTTTTAATATAATTTGAAATCTAGTTATATTTGCTAATTTGTAAAAAATTAACTTATTAAGAAACCTATACAACTAATAATAGCTATTATAATGGTGTAGATAATACTATTTTCATATTTATTATATACTTATTTCTTATTTTTAAAACTATTCTTATACCAACTTATCAATAAATTCCAATATTATATTATAAAATTTTTTAAAAATTATCAATAGATATAATTCAATGTTATATATGTTTATAAAAAAGAATTTGTATGAAACTGTTTATTGTCATCATGACTTTACTTCTTATCATGTAATATCAAAGAAAATTAATTTATTTATATTTATAGATCTAAATTGAAAAAATAATATTGATATACATACTAATATTAAGCATAAAGTGTTATTTAAAATGTATCTATAATCTATACATTTAGTTTATTAACTTGAAAAATAATAATATAATGTACAACAAAATAATTTTTTAGTTAATAAAATGTTCAATACAAGATATATATATAATAATATATTTGTATTACAAAAAAGTATTTGTGTTATATGGTTGTATAATATACTTATTTTAAAACTTATTACAGTAAAATTTTATTTACTTGAACCTTATATAATTTTAATCTTTTCATTTATATGGTAAGCATGAAAAATACATTGTAAACATATCACCTTTTTATCATTTATATCATTTTTTAATATTGCCAAAAAATATTCTATATATGTATAAACACGAAATAGAATTATAATTTGTGTTTAAACTTGAGATAATGTTAGCTCTATACATTTGTACATATAGTAGAAAATATTCAAAATAAATCTGAGAATGTCATGAATACAATATATGTAAGTTTATTTCTTTATTAGTGTAACAAGAAAAAATATACTAATATTTATATCATATATATTCAAATATTTTACATATTCAACATACATTCAAAAATTTTAAATAATTTATAAAAGTTATATTATTTCTATACAATTTGTTTAAAACTGTTTTGAAAAATATCTTTCTACACTTTCAAAATTATTCTTTTTAATATTAAATATCTTATAAAATTTTGTTTTTTTAATCTAATTTTCTAATTCATTAATTTTATTATGTTGTTGGTGCTAATGTTTATAAAATGACATTATTAATCTATTTTTACTCAATAAATACTCTAAGTCGGTATGATATTGTCACTATATCGATTCTAAAGATTTATGTTTTTGTAAACTGTAAAAGGAAGTGAAATTACAAATTGCAAATGCGAAATTAAAAATATTGTCTTATCCTTTGAAGGTAGACATTCATTATTTTTAAATTTTAGTATCCATTTTGCTGATTTTTATCAATATAATTACGAATATAATTTAAAAAGAATATAAGGTTTATAACAAGAAATAAACTTTTCATTTGACTTATAAATGTATGAATTGATATAAATGAATTATATATGTACTCATGTATAAATAGAATAAGAATGTCATGTTATCATTTTCTAAGCACTTAAATAAATTTTAAACTTTATTAATGAATACGAAAGAAATCAATTGTGAAAAATATATTGAATAATTATTACATAAATAATATGATTAATTTTGTTTAATAATTATGAAGACTACAAATGTATGCTTAGAATGAATGACATGAAATCATATTTGTATTTAAGTGAAAATAATTTTTATTTTAAATGCATAAATAAAAAGCAATTATACAAACATATAAATATTTTAATTTATTAGTGAAAATATCTATTCCGTTCATATAAATTAGGCCATAAAAGAAATATATATGTATTTTTTATAATATATATGTGTGCTTGATTGTAGTTTAAGGTCAAATTTAATACATTTGACTACAGACTCCCAATTAACCCTAACCTGGATAAATTCAAATTCCTCTACTTGAAAGGAGTACGTTAGCAATAGAGTTATGCAAATACAATAGCTCACGCATAATGCTCAATGGCGATTCGTTCCTGGTATGTTCAATCCAGCAGACTGTGCTTCAAGGGGCATTTCAAGTACGTTATTGAAAAATGACTCATTATGGTGGCAAGGACCACCTTGGATCAACAATAAAGAATTATAACTAAGTCAACCCAAGGGCAAAGATAATAAACAAAGCACGATAGAAGCTCGATAGAAGGTTCGATACAACACTTGTTGACGACTACTCTAACATCGGAATATCAATGGGATTTATTTTATCATTATTCCAATTTATATGAACTATTAAGGAAAACTAGCTTATGTTTCAAATTTATATCACAATTGAAGAGAATTAATTTATTACATCCATTTTGTCAATTATCTCATGATGATTTAAACAAATCTAGACTATTTTTGATAAAAACAACCCAAGCTGCTCACTAGTCTGATAAAATAAAACAGCTTCAACAAGGCAAGGAATTTTAGCCCACAGACCCATTCAGTCGACTAACTGCATTTATTGATGCTTATGGAGTTATAAGAGTGGGAGGTCGACTTGCTCATGCATCCTTAACTACCGAAACCATATACCCTGCCATCCTATCCAGAGATTCGCGGTTAACCATTCTTATAATCGCTGAAGCTCATCGAAATACTTTACATTCCAGCGCATAGTTAATTCTTGCACATATATAATGAAAATATTGAATCATAGGAGGAAGAGCATCTGTTAAATCCCACATTCTTAATTGCGTTATCTGTGCCCCTCAGCGTGGAACTCGTTCTCAACAACTAATGGGCCAACTACTAGCTGAGCGAATTAGACCTTCTAAACCATTCGCCTTCACCAGAGTAGATTACGCTGGTATTTTTACCTTTAAATTGTGGAAAGGAAGATTCTGGAAAACACGAAGAGGTTAGATATACATCTTGTATGTTTTTCGACTTCTGCAATACATTTGGAAGTAGTTAGTGATTATTCTTCTGAAGGTTTTATTGCAACATATCGAAAATTTATATCGCGCAGAGAAATTCCTAAAGATCTGTATTCTGACTGTAGAACAACATTTATTGATGCATCATTGAAAAAATTATTTATCAAAGCTCTAATGAATTTTTAACTGAAGGACACATTACCTCCATTCTAGAGCCATCATTATTAGATCTTTCATCAATTAGACTTTCTCAATGGCAACACATTTAACAACGCGAACAATTATTTTGGAAAAGATGGTCTGCTTAAAACCTACAACATCAAGCCATTTAAATTTAAAAAATGGCAACATAAATACAACAACATTAAAATCGGAACATTGGTACTCATCTGTGATAAGCGATATTCACTAACACAATGGCCTCTTGCTTGAATAACTACCCTTCACCTTGGAAAAGATGGACGCACCAGAGTAGTTACTTCATAAACCATCTCTGCCACTCTAACTAGATCAATCTTCAAACTAGCCGTATTTCCCAGCATAGATAATGAAAAAAGGATCATTAACACATTTCTGATGGCCTACCATAAAAGTTAATAGAACATTGAAAATTTATAACTAACTTTATCCCCTCCTAAGCAAAAATAAAGAAGGGACCTTTACATAAATATGAATGCATGTAGAGTTTCATGAGTTTCATGGCGCCTCAAACCTTTCTTATGTTCATATTATCTCCTTCGTACTTTGCTTTGTATAAGACGTTATAAAAAGATGAGACTACTCTAATACTCTTACAGTAAGAACAAGAGATAATATATATTTTATTTACAATTTTCACTTAATTAAAAGAGTAATACAACAACTGCAATCGCATCTACTTATTTTGCAATGAGCTTACAACTAATTGTTATTTTAGTCAGAAGTAACTTCATTCTTTATAACATCTTCGAGGTAATCAATTTACAACTGGTTACCTCAACCTACACTTCTATCATCTTATCATTATATAAATACATAATTCTAATCAATTACTAACATCAATTCACAACTCACAACCTATTTCAACTAACTTTTTTTACCTTCCATAATTTCAACCTCAATACATTTCAACGTGATTGACCTTGATTAATAAAAAATAATTTAAACGTAAAGAAAATAATTTAAACATAAAAAAAATAATTCGAAGACTTTTTTTTTAAACCTATTTCTGTTCTCTTCTTTTCACTATCTGTCTCTCCCCACTCATACCTTCGCAAGAGATTTACGTACGGGTTAAAATCTCAAGCATTGGTCTTTCGAGTCGGATGCTAAGAGTACATATCTTAGCAAATAAGTATTTTTATAAATCTTTTTATGACAATGACTGTCTATTTCCCAGAGTAAGAGGAATAGCATATAAATTGTAAATATATGAAAAAAGATGTTTGAAATATCGATGCAGATGATCGCGTCACATTCAAAATGCGGAACTAATTCAATCGCATTACATTAAAAAAAATATGGATAAAAATGAAATATGTATGATACTATAGAGTATAAAAACTAATTTGGATAAAGATAAAATCTTATGTGAATTTGATGCCTGTTACAATTTACGAGAATTTATTAATTTGGTGAATCAAATCGCCTTTTAATTGATACGCATGTAGGGTATATATCAAGAATATATATTAAGTATTTATTAAGTAATAAAAATATAAATTAAATTGGTTTTTATAACCTAATACTAGAAAGTATTTCTGATATGTTTCAAAGAATGTTTTATTCACTGATAATATAAATATCAAAATCCATAAAAATTAAATTTCAGTAAGCGCAAATTTAAAAAATAAATTTATTTAAATACGTATATATAGTATACAACAGTAATAAAGAAATATCTCTATTTGAATGGTATTCTATAATTTCTGTACTATCTCATCATATCAACCAAGAAAAAGTTATCATCCAGGTCCTTAATATTTTACTTTTGTTCGGAAAATCCGTATAATAAAATCAACTGTCACTTCGGCGCCGAGTAACGTAAACATTCAGAGCACTGTGTTATAGAAGTGTAGTGTAAAAACAAAGAAACGTGTAGTCTAAATACATAACGGTCATTGCTAGAAAAATCTAGAAGGAAAGTACACGTACAAGAGCAGTTGCAGCCACGAGCTGGGACGACTTCTCGGCTTTCGCGCGCAGCCGGTGTGACCGCGGCGGAAAAAGGGCCCGCCTATCGTCATCTAAATGAAGAGAAACAAAAGACTCAGTACAAATAATAATTAGTACCAATCGCGGGACCAATAAGAAAAATCAAGCAATTAGTTTCTACGGGGTGGCGTAAAGTCGCGAGGCGAACTGTGAGGACACAGTGAGCCACGCCGTCGAATCAGTGTGGAAAACACCGTCTTCGAGTACAGTTCAACCTTCAACTACGAAGACTGGCAAAGGTAACCGAACAAAGAGAAAAAGAAACCGCACTCCCTCCAGCTGAAGCAACTACGCACCAGTCAGCTCGAGGTCAACAGAAAGCCTGATATTCTATCAGCAATCATCAAGGAGAGAAACCAGCCCTCCCAAGCGCGCCTGCGCCTAATCCACGACTGCAGCAACCAAGCAGGTCGTAAGAGAACGTAAGGTTAACTCACACTCGAACCTTGCACCGCAAAGAGGTTTGTCACATCCAACTCAGTGTAAACGGGGTTAGGCGGCGCGGCGGATTTTCGAATGCAATTGAATCTCCGTTCAAGCGTAACAACCACTTATCATTAACACACACACACACAAACATCTGCACACACATTGTCAGTCAAAACAGCATTTATAATTAAATAAATAAAAAAGCACACACACGTGTTTAAGGAATCAATTAATCCTACCGCCAACATCACTCCTATTATATCCCCACTCCTTAACATCAGGGAGTGCATACAGTTACACAAGGTGAAACCTCTATCACTAGGCCGTCGGAACAGGTAAAGCTGAGCCCACGAAAGCTGGATAGAGAGTACCTCAGCAACTTTACTTGCATATATTACCTGTAAAGATGCAAAGTGAAGCAAAGTCTCATGAAATCCGCGAGAATAATAAATATTCAGTAACTTGATAAGGGGTTGTTCGGTAAAAATAATGATGATAAAACATTTGATAGTGAGAGATCAAAAAACCGAAAAAATTCGAATACCAAATTTTAAAAAATAGAACGATTGTGTTACTTCGAGTTTTGAACTCCAATTGCTCATCCGTGACCTTCATCGATTCAGTCAAATCTCAGAATCCGTAGTTTTTCGAGATTCCGTTTGCTAACGAAACTCTCTTCGATTATATTTGCATTTAGGAACTGTCAGTGTTTATCGAGCATGGCATTGCCCAGTCCAGAAACGTCAAATGTATGTTTATAAGATCCTCACCACAGCACGCTCACCATCCCTCCTTTCCCCCCCTCTAAACTCCCTTCACTATCAGAAATCTCCATATATTAGCCAACTTATGATATTCAATAAATAATGGAAAAGTACTATTTGCCTGTAACCCTTCCCACAGAGAAATTGAAGATACACCTGAAACATAAATACGACCACATGGAAGATGCGGCAGTTACTTCTGACTACGAGTTGACCCTTAAAACTAGTCAGTAAACATCTCGACACAAGACTACTGTCAGCCCCATCGCGAGACCGCCATCTCACTAGACGATAGTAGTTAATGTAATAACTACACATTAAGTTTACGCCTAACCAATGCGCCTCCTCCCCCGTTACAGCATCGTCGCCATTGTCCAGGCTTTTTCAGAATCGTGTAAATATATATATATAAATCTTCACTACTTATTTCCACGTATTCACCTCCGCCCACATGCATCCGATAACACCGCAACAGGCTTCACTAATTCAATAATTATGCCTCCTATCTCTACACTCCCTTTTATTTCTCCTCAAGGGCATGTGCATGTAATTTAGTGCATTTACCTTCGGAGTCATACTGTCGCAACTGCAGTTACGTCTTCGCCCCTCTCACGTTCTGTGACATCTACATCACAAACAGCGTATTTATAATTGCTGAATAATCAGAGGTAACTCTTCCTCTCATATCCTTAAATACGTGTAAATTTGCAATTCCTACCTCATACCATTATTTTCTGTCATCTTTATAAAATTACTCAATACCGATTTTAATTACTACAATAATAATCTAATTACCTCTAAATTCATTTCACCTTATATATAATTTGCTTCAATATTTATTCAATAAACTACATAAACGCACAAATAACTGCGAAGATTTGTTTCTTTGAACCTATTTCTATCATCCTCTTTCCACTATCCGTCTCTCTCCATCCGCAACTTGGAGAGAGAATTCACACGCGGGTTATATCCCGAACAGTAGTAAGGCGACAGTATTTATTCTATAAGCACATACACTTTGTATTTGTACTTTAACTTGAAAGTACATGCCAAGTCAATTGTATTTAAGGACGTTTATAACGCAAAATATTATTCCCACTATGACCGTTTATTTATATTGAATTTAATTCCCGATGATTAAATCATTTTTTATTATAATACACAAATGTTGTGATTCCTTGTGCATTAGCGACATCTTGTGATTTGTATACTACTATTTGTAGAGTTCATCTTTTATTTCGAACTTTGTATACAAGACAGCTGTTGAGCTAACAATTGTTTTTGGTTGCCTCAATTAGTTCTTTTCACAGCTGTTTTTTGATGAATATTCGTCACAAGTTCTTTTTTATCGAAATTTAAATTTAAATAAAGATAAAGATTTCTTATTTTATATTATTTTATAATGGAACAATCTATTAAAAAATTGAATGTTAATGTTGCTTTGAACGAAAAACAAGTTGATATAAATAAAATACAAAAACAACAAACACATAATGCCTTAACCTATGATGTGTTGAGAATTATTTTTCAACATTTAAGTGCTAAGGATCTTTTCACAGTTTCTCATATATGTAGGCAAGTATAATTTAATATATACATTTAGACTAAAAAATAATTTATAACTTTAATGATATAGATCCTGGAGAGATGCTGCAAATAATGAGACAGCCAGTAGAAGAGCACCAGAATGTATATTTAAAAATTTTCAAATAATTGATAAAGAAAACTTAGAAGATTCTTATAATGCTACACTTTTGGGTAATGAATTGAGAGTGAAACCTTGTTTTGGATTACTGTGTATAAAAATACAAGAAGATAATGAATGGGCACCAAAAGGTAATTTATTATAAATATTAATGGATTTCGATTGTTTCTCAGTATACAATGAATTTCATATACGATTAAAAAGCATATTTAGCTAATTGTATCTGAATTTTTATTTAATGTATTAAAATATTAATTTTTGCTTTATTTTTTTTATTAAAAAATATTTATGATTATTATTTCTTTTATTATTAGATATTATAACATTAAGAAATCACTAGAGTTGATAGATTTTATAGAATTGATATGTTTAATAAGTTTTATGTTGATTATTGATTAATAATAATATTCTACAAATTGTAACTTATTATTTAACTAACACAATTTAATTCATCTGTAAAAATTGATATATAAAATTTTTGCATTAATACAACAAATATATTTTTGCAGGTTGTTACTGTCAAAATCTTCCATTAAAATGCAATACATTTATTCTTGGAGGTTATGAAATTGCTATAGATGATATTAAAATTGAAAATAAACTTGGAATGGGTGTATGTGCTTTTTTACCAGAGATACCGCAATTAAATCATAAAATATTTCATGTGGATATTGATACATTTAAAGATGTTTCAAAAATAAATGTGAAGCCTCATGCTGAAAAAATGCTTAAGCAATTACTACCTTCAAAAAGTGAGAAATCGAAATGTATTATAATGTTAACTAATCAAGATGGTATCCATTATACAAAATTTATAATAAAAGGATTGCAAAAAAGGTAAAAAATATTTATTACAAAGACTCGTATAATAATGAATTTTAAAAATTTAATTAAATTATTTTCAAGATATAAGCCAGGAACTTTTTCCCTTTGGGGTGGAATTTGTGTAGATTTGAAACTGTGCAAGAAATTTAATTCAACTCGAATATGTGCACAACCCATTCATTGGACAGCAATAACTCTATCTAGTCCAACATTACAAAGTTGGTCTACAGTTCTACTGTATTCATGTTGCAGTGAATTGCTTATACAAGAAAATCTAGAAAATTTAAAAAAAAACATTCGTCTCCAAAAGCATTCCTTAGGGCTCATGTTTTCTTGTTGTGTACGTATAGATTGGAAGGACATGGAAGTTGCAGTATTTAAAAAAGTATTTCCAAACGTACCTTTGATTGGTCTACATGGTGATGGAGAATATGGCTTAAATACTTTAAGTGAAAGTAAGTTATAAATTATTAATCCTATTCTATTTTACAAATTTAAACAAATTTCAAGTTTCATATAAAAACAATAATTTAAAATTCAAACTATTTTTTATTTTACAATATTTAAATTAATTAAATTAACGTACAATTTTTACCGTAATGTGTATTTCCTATAAAATATTATTTTTAGAATTATGATTCACAGAGTTTTATTTAGGTTATTTACATAAATTTGTAAAGGTTTTATTATTTTTTTCAGAACGCGAAAATCTAATGCATACATATTCAACAATATTTACAATTTTAACGTATCAATAAATTAAAATAATTACGATGAACTATTTTTTGTGATATGATGTGATATGAGCAGTATGTTGACTGATGCCAATAAGGATTAACATATTTTGTATTTATATAAATAATATTATGAATGTAAATTAGATGTAATGCAATTTTAATTATTAGAATAAGGTGGATTAATATATGTTTAATTTATCTATTCTTATATATCTAATTAGAATGAATTGGTTAATCATTGATAAATGATTAATAAGACCAATTATATGTATCCTAAAATAACATTCAATAATTACTATAAATGAAAAAATGAAATCTATTTTATATAATAGAATCAGTTCATATATATATATATATATATATATAGATTATTTGAATTTAATTATTAACTTCAAGAAATTATAAATGAAAAATATATTGTCATCATCAAGTAACATTATTAAAAATAATATTATTTCTTATGAAAAACCAATGAAAAATATTGCCATTGTGAAAATGAAGATACCGTGTAGTTTAATGTAGCCTGAGCTGTATTTTTGTATTTAAATGTAATTTGTATTTATTTAAGAACGTTGAAAATTGTAATCATACATAAAATAATTAATACAGTAATTTATACAATATATCACAATATGTAAAATCAGTTTATTTTTATCAGTGATTTATTTGCACCGTTTTTTAATCTGTAATTTAGAAATATTGTAGATCTAACAAAATATTTAATTTTTAATTTATTTGGCTGTATATGCACTTTTAGTATGTTTAAAAATAGTTGGTACTGTTTTTGATGTAATGTTAAAAATCGTATGAAGAGAAAAGGACAGAGAGAGAGAGAGAGAGTCATCGAGAGATTCTATATCAACACCGGAATAATTTATCACTATCTTATAAAATTAAGGAAATGGTTTGTTACGCGCACGAACCTGTGTAAGAATGTCTAATTACATTCTGGTCGTGCTTCCATTTAACAATACTTTTGCGTTTTTCAAGATAGTGACAACGTTTTTGATAGAGTATTGCAGGGAAAAAGTGGGTCATGAAATGCTCGACTGGAGATTACCGAAGAACCTCCTTATAAGCAGCTGATGAATATTGATAATGTAGTCGACGACAGGGGGTTGTTATTGCTGCATTAAGTTTAAGTTTTATTCTGAAAAATTCGTTGTCAATAATAACTAATAAGGTCATTTTCTATTTAATTTCTAAAGAAATTCAATAAGGAATTATTGTTTGTATTGTTTATCGAATATTTAAAAATATTAAAAAGTATTTTAATAATATTTGTATAGAATATTGAATATACACGGAATATTTGAATATTTGGTAATATTTTTGTAAAAAAATTAATGTTACACTTAAATAATAATTTTACTTTTAATTTATAATAAAACATAACATTTTAAAAATAATTTCAAATTTTATGTTGTTTTATTTGATTTCACTTTATATTCTATTTTGGTTCATGCAATATTTCTATATTTTAATTATGCATACTATATTTTACTGTAATCGAATGAAAATTACAATATTTTCAATGCATCATATGTATACCCACGATAATATTGAATAGCTTCTATAAGTATTTTATAATAAAATATAAAATTCAAAACATTTAAACTTTTCAAAATGTAAAGATATAAGGTAATTAAAAAATATTAAAATAGATATTCAAATTCTATTTCAATAGATGTTCAAATTTTACAATATATTTTATAAATTTAAACTTACAAAAAGATTTTTTAATTAGATAATTTAGGTACATACCTCAATATTTGGCGTGACAATGCAATAAAAGTAATTAAACAAGCAAAAGATTTCTATCAAAAACAGTTGTATTCAATTTCCAAACATCATTATTTTTGCTGCGGAATTTTTTAATCACATAAATAAAAGATCAAAACCCAAAATGTTTGGTCTATTCATCAGTGTATTGTTTCGATTTTTGTGGCTATTCTGGGGTGTAAGTGCAGTTTGGGATAGTGGTTTAAGGGAAAAGTACGACGGATATGGTGAGGATTGGATATTTATGCCGGATGGTAAGGGACAACCTCAAGTTGCAGTAATTAAAGTTCCTGATCCGGAAGGACGCGGAATTCTTGATGAAACCATAGGCTTTATTTTGTATACACGGTACGTCGAAATTTTATCATTGATCACAAAACAATTGTTTCTTATAGAATAACTATAATATTTTGAAGCAGAATTAGTACTTTTATATGAATCTCTATAATAATATGTACGGGAGTTTAGCATAACTGATTCTTATAATTAGCCCTCAGAAATTTCATCCGTCAGTCGACAAATTACAAGAACATACATCAAAATTTAAAATTGTATCTAACAGCATGCTTGTTGAACTATAGAACAACAATAAAAATGCATTTTTTATTGACAAATTTTAAAATCTTAATATTGCTTAAAATTTATTAAATGAAAAACAAAAATAAAAGATTTTATATTAAGATGAAGTATAGTTTTTTCTACATGTAATTTTTTTTCATTACAAAATTATTAAATTTACAAACTTTTACAATACATTAAATTTGAAATTTTTTTAATGTGTTTATATATTTTTAACTGTAGGGTTGTGTTTTTTTGGAGCATAACTAATATTTATTTTTATAAAAAAAATAAAAAAATGATCTCGATTTTACATTTATTTTTTAAAAGAACTTTTTATTAAAAATTTAATTTTTATTTTTTATCTTCTAAACATTAGAACTTTATTTTTTATAAGGTCTGTTTTATAATTTTTTATAACTGTCAATAATGACAGTTTTTATTTTTTTAGACGCATTTGATTATTTCTACTTATAATTTTTAATTTTTATAAAATAGTAAAGTATTTAAAAATTTATTCGATGTCTTATTTTATTTTATAAAAAATATTTAATATATCCTCTCGAGTGCTTTATATATCTAATCATTTATAATGCAAACAATATAAAATATTTAAACCAATATGAATATAAATAGGAAAAACATCTTTACTTGTACTAGTGTATAAACATTTACATTTAGCGATTATTAATAGTTATAATACTTGACCTCTGAAATATATTTACAATTTTCATGGATATATTTGCATATGAATAAATACTGGATTATAATGTAATATTATATACTGATAAAATGTAATATTAAAAATATCATGAACATAATTAAGAGCTCAATAATTTTTCTATTGTAGATTATGTTTAGGAATAGATAGAATAAATGAATTTTCAATTTTACTTATTTTTTTAATAGATCTAATCTAAATGAAGGTCTTCATTTATTCACTAATGATTCAAATGCATTAAAGAAGTCACATTTTTCTTCTTCGAAGCCTACAAAATTTGTTACTCATGGATGGAAATCTAACGCTTTCAGTGAAAGTGTTATAAATCTAAAGGAACGTAAGTTTTCTATAAATAATGTTCTAATGACTTGTTAGATAAGCATTTAAATTTATGTAATTACTCTATAAAATATCCAATGTAATAAAATATTTATTATTTAATTTAACATTCATTATGTAAAATTTCAGTTGTCTCGAAATTTATAAAATCCAGTTTATTTTATTAAATTGGTTTATCATTGTCTTGAACTTTTTTTATAGTATACTTTCAAATTTACAACGAATGCATTTCATTTATTCATATTCAAACTATTGTCCTTCGCCCTTCATATTACCAATGCAATCTAAGAGCCTTTCGACTTGTATGGATAAATGCTCAATTAGCTAGTGGCTTTTTTTTTACTGTATACAATTACTAATAATATACTAAAAATTAAATATTAAAAAAAAGTATTAACTTTTAATGTTCTATAATACAATCTTTTAATTAATTCCATGAGAAATCGTTATAATTTCCGAAATTAACTAGTGAACATTTTACAAAGGTATTATACCTTTGTAAAATGTAACTGGACTCTATTTTTTTATCTTTATAAATTATAAAAATATGTATGATTATGTTACGGATTATTCTCGTACTATATTTCCTATGCATAATTAATATTCTTTTAAAGAAGATATTTGTACAAATTTAAACAAATTAGCAGAATAACTAGAACTAATGGAATATTTCAATTTAGCATTTATTGCTAGCATTATTTAAACTTCAATCAAATGCTAGAAAAATAATAAGACGCATCGTAGTAATTAATGAAGATGAGCAATGAATAACGAGACCATTTTTTTGAGAATTTCCATCGTATTGCAGAATATTTGAAGCATGGAGATTACAATGTTTTACTTGTGAATTGGGAGCCTATGGCTGCAAGCACATTCTATCTCGGTCCGATGCGCAATACTTACAAAGTCGGCAAGAAGACAGCCGAGTTCATCGATTTTCTTGTTCACGACACTGGTTTGGTCACCGATAGTATTCACTTTATCGGTTAGTAAAATACAAATAAAATAGAAAATTAAGATTGAGTGGTTATTTATTGGCTGAAGAAATAAATTTTTTTTATTTAAATCTTTATTTGAGTGTGGATTTATAGGTCTAGTTGGGGAGCTTATTTGCTGATTGAATAATTTCGATTTTATATCACACACTTATAAATTTAACTAGCGGGCTTGGAAAATAAAATTATGAATAGACGTTATTTTACGAATTAAAAATTCTTTATTTTAAATACTAAAACACAAATGAACAAGTATAAATGAGCTGATGTATATCGAATAATATATTGGTATAAATGGAAAATTTCAAACGATTTTCAATCTAAAACGTACGTAAAAATCACATTGAAAAATAAATTTTCGTAATAAAAATAAGTGTCCGACTCAAAATCAATATTTTAAATTATTTTATCTTTTTTTAAATTATAATTTAATATGATTAAAAATTTTTCCTAAAATTAATTATCGCTTTAAGGAATAAGCACACACACACACAGATTTCTTTGATCTCATAAATATATTTCTTTATGATTCAATGATATTTTGTATATATTTTCATCATTTTATTATAAATTTATTTGTTTCTATTACGCATTAGATAATCAAATTATAATCTATCTATAAATCCTTATTAAATCTGGTAAATTTAAAAAGCTAGTGTCGTAGTATTTTTTCGTCTTTCTCACAACATGAACATATAAATAAATCAATCAAGATAATGAAAAATAATAATAAAAGTAATAAAGATACTTGATATTTTGAAAAGGTCACTCGTTGGGAGCACATGTTGCGGGTAATACTGGCGAGCATCTAAAATCTGGTAAGCTCGGAAGAATAACTGGCTTGGATCCGGCACTTCCAGGTTTCCATTTATTAACTGTGGACAATGGCCGACTTGATTTCACCGATGCGTTATTCGTTGATATTATACATTCGTGCGGTGGTGTTCTCGGATACATGCAACCACTTGGTCACGTAGATTTCTATCCTAATGCAGGTGTTGCGGTGCAGCCTGGATGTTGTTGTGTACCTGAATTAATTGGTATAGTATTTGCATAAAAAATTAAACTTTTATAAGGCGACGGAATTCGAAAAATAAATAATTAATTGATTTTTGTCATCTATCTATAAAAATTTGCAACAATCATCCGAATAACAATCCGAAATAGAATTGCTATTTATATAAAAATGTATCTTAATAATGAATTTTAGCATTTATATTTAGTTCCAAGTTATACTTCGAAATTATATTACAAATAATTAAATTTTCGAAGCTTCAAAACAATTAACTTTCAAATCATAGATTTTATATCCATAATTTGTCGATAATTTGTAACATTTACATTATTCAAAATAATTAATTTCCTAAAAGTATATTGTTTGGTAGTCAAGTAAAATTAATTGATACACATTGAGTATTAAAGCATTAGATTAATCAAATATGTATTTTATTTATAACAGTTTGATGGAAAATAATTTTTCAGAGGCTTGTAGTCATGGAAGATCATATAAATATTTTGCTGAAAGTATTAATTCAATAATAGGCTTTAGGGCGAAACAATGTGAAAATTGGGATAAGTATGTGAAAGGTGAGTGTAATAACCAGCAAACAGCATTATTAGGAGAGCATGTTGATAAGTCAGCAAGAGGATCATATTTCTTGAAAACAAAATCTGAGCCACCATATGCTTATAATAACGAAATAGATAACAACAATGTTTGAGCAATTATAAAAGGGAATGAGAAAGCTAAGTTTTATGTATTATATAAATTTTTTATTTTCTAGTCTCTAGTAAAAACAGTTTCCATTAATTTGAAACAATGACTTCAATAAATAATTACATATGTTACAGTTCGAGATATATATAAGCAATCCATGCCCCTCAAAATATACCCACTTGCAGTTCATATCACTTCATTTAAAGTATTTTTAAAAAACATTGGAACAAATTTTTTATTCCACGTTCTTTATTTTATTTCCATTATTTTTTATTAACTAATCAATATCTGGCAATGATAGGCATGAACTTGTACAGTTCAATAGAGTTATATTGGCTTGTACAACAGCGTTGTCACATATTTTTTGCGATAGCGATGAGTTGCTGAAAGTACCATAACACTATCTTTAATACTTAATGCATACAGATGATTTAACATTACGTGATTAGGCTCTGGTAAAAGTGTTGGTTCGCACTATAAAAACAATAATTAATCAATAATTTTAATACATTTTGAATATGTCAATAAAAATATAGTGTAATGATATATAATATATACATATTGATGTGTTTATCAATTATTTTGCATATTAAAAGAAACTTGTTTATATTTTAATTTGAATTAGATATATAAATGGATATGAATAAAAAATTGGTATTTGCTTTTATAATTCTCATTTAGTTGGGTTAAGTCATATTGTATTAATTGTGCATATTTTCAATTCGATGTAAATTATATTTTATATCTATTATAATTTTCAATAAAACATTGATGCAATAGAACAGCCATTATTATATAAAAGGTAATTATTTAATTTATTTTGTTAAAAATTTTATATTAAAAAATTTACATTAAAATAAGTTATTTATTAGTTAAATCATTCTTATAATGTGTAAGTGATTCAATTAAAAAACTTTTATATGCCTTACCGATAAGGGTGTGTCTTTATTAAGAATAACTTGAAGTAAATGTGGTGGCAGAATTGGAGGTCCGGGAACCTTTTCCCAAGGTTTATATTGTGGTATATCTTGACCATATTCTGTTTGAGCACTACTAATAATACCTTCACTATCTTTTGCTAATGCTTGGAAAACTTCAAAGTCTGATTTTTTAACAGATACACAATTATTTTTAGATCCCATTCCATTATCAACAATTTTCTAAAATAAAAATGATTTATTTAGGAAATAGTCTATTAATGAATAAAATTATGCTTTCATATTTTAGTTAAATAGGAATTAATTTACATCAGAAAAGATTACCAATAAATCATTTTACTTTAAAAATGAAAAAGTCTTCTAAATAATGCAAATTAAATTGGAATAATATAAATTACTCTTTATTTTCAATATGTATTATTTATATAAAACAATATCTTATCATTAGTATATTCATACTAGATGTTATACTTATATTTGAAAATTATTTAAATTAATTTAAATATTATTTAACTGTGATCATTATTTAAGAATCATTTACATATAAACATAAATTAATTTTTTTTACTAATGGTTATATATCATAGGTTTATTGATTATAATCTAAATAACATGCACTTATAGTAAACTCTTTACTTACAAGGCCAGGATCATGCCTCCATTCTCCATCAACAAAAAATTTGTATTGGTGCTCACCTTCTGGTAAATCTATGATTGTAACAAAATCTCCATGGCTTTTTACCATAGGTAATGTTTTCCAGTCGTTGAAGGTACCACTAATATATACTTGTTTGCCACCACCTTCCCATTTGAATACAGTAGGCAAAACTTTTCTATCAGAAATCTTGGTTGTTGTTCCTTCGGAAACTGTATTAGAGCGAGGACGAGTACCAGTAAAATTATGGCTTTCCTTAACATCTTTCTTTGGAACATTACAAGCCCATGATATATATAAATTTTTAATTAAATTTTTTTATTAGGCACATGTAAGTAAAAATTATTAAAATAAGTACTAATCTATAAAGTTATAATTTACGCAAAGGAAGACATTTTTTATAAAATCCTCTGGTATTTAATTTTCAATGTATTATTCTATTTTCAGTTTTACTATTCATATTTTTGTTCATCATAAATATAAAATTTATCATTATTGTTATTTATCTAAATTGATTACATTTTAATTTAAATTGTTTAAAACTATTTAAAAGTTACAACTGAATTATCAAGAGTAAAATATATAGGAAATCAAACAAAAGTAACATTAACCTAAATGATATTAAAACTTCTTTTATAATTAAATAAATGTTAATCTTTCTTAATCACAACTTTACTCAAACTTTACGTATTATATCATTTTCATTACAAATATTCTTATCTTACTTCATTTAAATTTTTTTTATGTAAGAGATCAATCTTTAAATTCTTATAGTTATAACAATAACAAAAAAGATTGAGAACTTCTTCGTATATAGTGTATTATTATAATTTGTAGAATCATTTAATTACTAGAGAAATTCACGATCACTTAAAATAAAAATGTTTTAATATCAATAAATAAAATACCTTTGTAAAAAATGTTTCTTCAGCATCCTGAGAAGATTGAAAGACAGTTTTATGACTAGGTTTTTTATCGAACATAAAGGCTTGGCCATCCTTTCCTGGTGATTGTGGATGATGCTCTTTATTATTTCTGTGATGTACTTCACGTTGAACATTACTACTATGATGACTGACAGTCTGACTACTGCCTGCATTGCCCATTTTTACACTCTATTTTAAGCATGCAAGGTAGCTTCTTTCAGAAGAACGATAAAATTTTTTGGTATTCTGAAGATTTGTTATACAAAATGCATACCTATAAAATAGTTAACTTTAAAATTTACAGATACGTAATTTACAATACAAAAGTTGCTTTAACTATCTCATGCACTCACTGACTATTCTCCATTTAAGATGACATAATTCATGCAGCTTGTGCACTTCAATCAAAGAACAAGAACTGCGTACTTTCCAGGCACGTTGTTTTGGATTACCATAAAATATCAGCTGATTCGCCTCCGTAGTATTTCGTGCACTTTCGTTGTTACTGTTACGATCATATAAAAGATGGCCACTCCTATATGCATTTAAAGCTAAGCCCTCACTACCTTCCTTGTTTTTAACTGTAATTATCCGTTATAGTTATTAAATAACAATATTAAGTTAAAACATTCATTCACTAATTGTTCATAAATCGAAATATTAGTAAAATCATTTGCTATGTTACTGTATTATTTTATATTATGTTTTATATATATTATGTGACTTTATTATTTTAAAATTTTTTTATGTCAAATGATAAAGATAATATGGTAAAGAAATGCAGCTTCTTTATCGACTAACAATATTGACAAATATTTATGTTTGAGATATCGAGAATTATATTACCTACAATGGATAAAATATATTATTAGATAAAATAACATTAATCTTCAAATTGAATTTATTATTTAAAATATAGTTACATCAAATAAAATATCATTATAGAAGCTGAGAATATTTGAAATAAATGTAGTTATCTAAAAATTAAATTCTTTATTTTGAGTTAGATATAAATAAAATAAAATGAATATTATATAATGATTACCCATGAACTTGATCAAGCTTTTTCAAGTTCATTATCTACAATAATTATTATTACTTTTATTTTAATACTTTAAGTTTAAAAATGATATATTTAAAATTTTTTTAGCTTTCATATTTATTATGAAAACATAAAAATATTAAAAGAGAATAAGCATTTAATATTTCCGCTTTTTTTTTAAACATAAAAAAATATATCGGACTTTTTTCAATATGTGTTTTTATTTTAATCTAAAAGTTTGCCGAAATTTAATGTTAAGAACAATCATTTAAGTTAAAAACAATCTTAAAAATATTAATTAGGTTTCAATTCAAACATTTAAAAGTTCAATTTATTTAGATCTATATTATGTACATAAAGCAAATTTCTATAATAATTTTTTAAAATACAATAATAACTTCGTTTATTTGTCAAGAATTTTACTATAAGCTCTGAAAAACACTGTTACAAAAATAAGTAATGTGTAATTTCTTAATTAAAGCTTTCAATTTGTTTATTTTCTAAAATAAAGTAATATTAACTTTTTCTTAATTTTGTATTTAATTGTTAAATGTACTAATTATTGAATATTTTTTAAGAAGAAGAAATTGTAGAATTTATGGAGGAATTAAAGAGATTTAAAAAATGTATCAAATTTGTCATAATAATGCATTTTTTGTAAATAAGCGTAAAAATAAAGTAATATGATATAGTTAAAAATTATTTTAAAAAGTGTTTACTTTGATTGTATAAGCGTTAATAAACAACAAATGTTATTATAAATATTTAAAAAGAAAGATAAATAATTCTTTTATCCACATAATAATATTTAGAATTAAAATATATTTTCTTCTTCAAATTGCAAATAACTATTGCAAAGTGGCAGTAGAAACATTAAATGAATGTAAAATATATTTTTCAAATTTTATAAGAGAAGTAAATCTATTCTTTGTTTTAGTTACAGTTTATTTTAATTTTTGTAGTTTATTTGAATAAGAATAAAAGGGAGCGAAACTTTAAACATGATAATGTTTTTCACTTGACTGAAGATTTTGTATCAATATTCATAAAGTTATATGATTGAATTATAAAATGAATTATAAAGTGTTTCCCAAGTTTTATCATATGCGCTGAAATGTTAAAAATGCCAGGAAAATTCAAGCATGAGTATGAAGGAATTAGAAGCATTAAAATTGGTGCAAGTATTTACTCTATTGCTAATTTCTTGAGGTATTCTACCGATTCAGGTTCAAAAAATTAGTTGCGTGATTAGGTGAGATCGAGATTTAAATCAAATTGGACATAAACGTGGGTCACGTACTCGCTGAAAAGTCAGTAGCGAATGTCGAACAATCAAAAGCAATTTATCCAAATTGTAGGAACAGTTCCTTTTACATAAGCCATTTATCGGTGAAAATAGACGCAGCGAGAAAAATGAAAAGAGTATTGAGTTCAGTTACAAATAATTACAATATTCAAAATCAAGCTAGATTGGAAAAAAGTTTCGTAAGGCTCTATTCTTCGGGATCGTAAAAGGTCCGCGAAAGATGATCAATAACCGTCAATATGCAGTGCTCCTCGCGTGGCTTTAATAAGAGTATAATCCCGGAGGTCTCAGAGCCCAGTTTTACGATTCTGTGACACAGGACGTCACTTCGCCTTCCACTGCCGCCTCTTTATTACCAGCCATCTTCGCATTTTCCCTGCTCGCGAGTCGCGTGTTGGTAAATTTATTATGTATAAAGTTGAACGAGCCTGATTTCCGCTGCTGGTTCCTTTTTTCTCTATTCTTTCTTCTTTCTGTCTCCCTCAATATATTATCTGAGTCCTTTTCTTCACCTTTTTTACCGCCTGCCCATCTCAACACATTCACCATACTATACTGAGAAATAGGATTTTACCGTATGTATCGATTTTTTTACTTTTACTTACTACGCTTTCTAAGCATACACTTTTTTAAACAAAGCATAAAATGATATGATTTATTAAAAAAGAGGAGTCGCTTTTGTGATAGATGAATTTCCTATCTTATTTGTAATATCTTAAATTGCTTTTATTTTACAGATGGATTTTTTCAACGAAGATATTCTAACGCAATATTAGCATAAATTTTATTATAAAATATTGTAGACACTCACCAATTGTTGTTATATTATATTTGGGTGATATTTTATATTGTTGGATATTATTTTACTTAAAACATTGAATAAATAATCTTCTTAAATTTAAGTACATCTAATTTAAAAATTTTTAAAATCTAAACAAGTATGCGACGTTTTTCGAGTTTTTATTTCATGGTGTCGAAACTCTAATTGGAATAATATACATTGGATTACAAAAATATAGGAAAATTAATCTAAGAATTTTTATCTACATTAATAATTTTAAACATCTTTTGTATGTTAGTCTCTCACTTACTATTTCATAGTTTTCTCAGTATTATTCTTGAATAGAATTGGAAATACATTTTGCAACTTAATGTAAGTAAAGTTCTTTCAGCTTTGATATTCATATGGACACATAAATAATAAATAGCATAACATTAATTTTATTTATTAATTACTTTTCTTAGGCATGAGTAATGAACTTATGAATAATGATACTTGGTGGACCGGGAAAACATGATTATTCAACACTAAATTCAACCATGGATTTTATAAAAATTCGTCATGTTACTCTATTACATAGACTTATCAAAATTATCACTTCAAGTCTCTGGTTTTATCTGAAAAAATCTCTGATTTTTCTGGAAAATGGTAATTATTCAACATAAAATAAACAAAAAAAAAATAATAATTAATTTTAACTACAAAGTTCTACTTGTCATAGCTATTTGTACGAAATTTTATTTTACATCAGTAAATTTTTACTTTGAACATTAGTAAGACTAACAAATTTAATTTTGAAATCTAAGCAACCATTTAAAGAGTTGCATTACTTCAGCATTTAAAATATATCTTTGAGTAAAAAAATAATTAGAAAGCAATGTTGATGCGAATAAAGGGAATGTTATTTTTATGAACGTATTATCCAGTGTTTTTAATTTATAAGGTACGAATATTTAAAACTAAATGAATTTTTATTGAAAAATAAATTTAAAACAGTGAACCCGAATATTGAAACTTACAAAATACTAGGAAACAACTTGTTGGAATCCATTCATTTTTACTTTTGAAAAAATCTTTATGAATATGAAATGAATATGAATTTTGTAATTCATGTACATATTGAAAATTTTTTTATTTTGATTTTGTATCAACAGGTGATGATTTTTAATTTACCATATGAAGCATATATAAAAGATGACGTGCTCTATTTTGACATACTACAGCCATTATTTTCAAAACACGTAATATTCGAATTTTTATACCGTTTAAAAAGTCTAATAACATACTTTAATTGTAATTTGTCTATTGCAAATTATATTTAATTGTACTATTATTATTAATAATGCTACTATTATTATTTTTATTTTAAGACAAAGTTTAAAGTATAAACATTGTTCTAGTTTTATAGTAATAAAACTATTAAAATAAACAAAAAAATTATTAAGCCAATTGGATTTTTTCTTTTGAATGAATAATTGAAATTAATCATTTGTATTTAGTAATTTATTTGAAAAATAATGTTTCTTAAATAAAAAATTTTAATTCAGCAATAGTTGTGGTATTTAGTTGGAATTACATTACCATTTATAAATTATTTTAGAAGAAATTATTTCAACACTTTAACAGTGGTTAACAGTTGATATTTATTTCGATTTACTTACTTGTCGAGAAAAGGTCGTTACACAACAATGTTTTTATCTTTGATATTATTGATTTGGGTAAGGTAAAATTATTTTATTGGTTGATATTTCTATCGATTCTTAAATGGTTTTGCTATTTACTGACATTGATTAGATAAGTATAAAAGGTATTTATTTATTTAGATTAACAACATCTGTTATTCAATTTTGTCACTCTTAGAATAAATATTAAAGTATTTATTCTTATAAAATACATATTAAATAATATCTCTTATTCAACATTTTTATTATATTCATTATTTTTTTAGTAGTTTTTTAAAATATTTTTAGAACAATATTTTTAAAAAAATTATAATTAACTTTCTGTATTTATTGTACGTAATGAAATAATGCATTCGTTTAAGCTCGATATATAAGATTTTAATTATTTTGTGATATCATGTGATTGTTTATAATTTTATAAAGTAATATTGATTATATTACGAACGAATAGATATAGAAATCCAAGTCTCACGTATTGCGTGAATTCAGCTACCAAAAAGCGCGAGCCAAGACATTTAATCGAGAATGACCGCGGCGTATTTGCAATGCAAGGTTTGATTCATCATCCTCGCAACCCTGAGCTTCTGTCGACTTGCCACGTTGCTGTCGACTCTCCTGGTATACGAAGTCCCAGAGCAGCCGTCGTCATTTGCAGCCTATTGCTGCTTGTCTGCGAGTCCTCTATCCTCCTTCGCTTTAACGTCATGGACGGTAGATTTATTATTTATTCTACAAGGCAAAGGTATTAAGTCAGCCAACAGTCGATCTTTTCACGTTGGACGATCGCATGTTTTATTTATATCGACTTTTTTTATACCAACCTCCTCTGCTCAATATTGTCATTAAAAAAAGTATCTAACAGCATATATACGTTCTTCGCTATATGCAATACAGAATAACAATAAAGTATGATGATTGATAAAGCAAGCTAGGTCACGTGTCCTGTTCATTTTACAGTTTTGCGATAAATGTGACAAAAATTTACGAAAGCAATTGTATGTTTGCTCCACGTTGGTTTTAGCTTAAGACGATATTAATTGTTAAAGGAATAAGATTGTCGGATGGAACTATCAAGCATTAAAGGGAAATGGAACTATTTTAACGAATTTACTAGAAAACGAGGGACGGGAAGAAAGCGTCATGGTTTCGACGTTATTCGGCCCTCAATTAGTGCGTGCGGCCAATCTTAAATTTGCGCGGCTTTAACGAGACGTCGTTCGGGGTGAGGATATAGGATCTCATTTGAATAGAGTAGAATGTCAACCGATTTTTCTCCGGTAGGGAATCTCTTGTCCGGGCCGCAAGTCCGCGGACCTTGAGGCTTCGGTCGATGACGGGCCCCAGGAGGCGCGACGGATTTCCCGGTGAGGCAATACTTTTCCGAAACGGTGACACAGCCGGCAGAAGACAATCACGTTGACATCGCGTGATGGATGCGTTGCCGCTGCGCTTTAGGCCGCTGCAAAATCACCCCCGGTTTTCCCACCAATAAAGCCCATTGTAAATGCGAACTATTCGAAATATTAGAGAGTAAACGAGGGAGTGAGGGAGAGAGAGAGAGAGAGAGAGAGAGAGAGTTGTTCGAAAATTACCAGCCGTTCCGTCATCGCTGTCGACGCACCCGTAATCCTTTCAGTCTTCTCTCGTACTCACTCTTTCATACTCTTTTTTTTCAATCGCTTCTCTTGTCGTTATATCTTTTCAGCATAAAGATTTGCATAGAAAGTATCTGGCTTGATTCTTTTTTTCTCGCATCCCTCATTGTTATTCTTCTGTTACTTTTTCTTATTCATCTTGCATTGGGGCAAAAAAAAAAAATTGGACAACGGCAGCACGTAATCAGGGATATGGATTTTATAATCATGATGTATTTTTGGGTATCTTTTTTAGAGCTTCCGCAACATTATCGACGTCACTACAAATGTGACTTGTCTGTGCATTTCATTATGAGTAATCGATTCGATCGAGAAGAAAATGCGGTAATGATAAATGTATAGAATGCCCTTTGTTCTCAATGTATTCAATGTATTTAAATTACAGTTTTGGGGTGTTTGAAAAGGAAAATATTCTTTATGTGCTTGTTTAACTATTCATTAACTACTCAAATCTTTTAAAATAGTTTTCGATGACTTAAGAAATTAATAAATAATATGATAATAATAATGTATAACTTAAGGGTATTTGAAAAATATTGTGGTATATATTATGAGAACATGCAACTTTATTAAATAAGTTTATAGTTGCTAATAAACAATAATTTTTTTCTAATAAATTTTCTAGAATTAGACTTTAAATATTATAAAAGAGCAACATTTCAATGTAGTAGTATTTTTATCAATAATATATAAAGAAATTACAAAAATATAAAATTTATGAATGTATTGGAATGATATCATTTTTTAATTATCATTATATTAATATGATGTACTGTGATAAATAATTAGTGTTATTATCGATTAGTTGTATTATGGGATTTGTTAATACATTTTCTCATAAATAACTTGGTGCAAATTAATACTTTTTATTTTTTTAAATTGAAAAATCTATTTACACGTCTTACATTATTTAAATATTTCTACTGTAAGATATATTTCAAATAAAATTGTAAATTTCTTTGGTGATGCGTGGTCAAAAATTAATAAAATATTATTTGGAATTTCACAAATCACAAATCTCTCTATCATATTCTAATGATTTTTTCTCATAATGAAAAATATGATTTAATTATTTATGCATATCTAATTATTTATTATTGAGATAGTTTTAATTACTAATTTAAACATAAAATTTTATTTTTGCCTTTACTTTGAACAGTTTAAATAATTTACAATTAACTAATTAATTATCATTTTTAGTGTTATGATTATCATAAAATATTTTAATAACTTTAATAAATTTAATCAAGAGTCTTGTTGATATAGACTAATATTATTAATTAAGATTAATATAGACATATAATGTATGTCGTTGTTTTATTAAGCTTCAAATTAAAAATAATAAAAAATATTCTTTCATTCATATAAACAAATAAATAATTATTCAAGCACAGGTTTGATCAACACTGGAATGCAGTAAATTTAATAAATGTCATATTAAATCAGAAATTTGTTTATATACATGATAATATATATTCTTTTAAAGAATGTTTAATCATTCGAAAAAATATATTATTCCTCTTGAATGTATTAAACTACGTGAATGAGTAAATAATATGTAAAATAAATTAATAATAATATGCATCATTATTATAAGAATACATAACATTAAAGATATTACATAAAAATATTTTTTGTTATAGTTATAAAAAAGCATATTTGAAATATATATGTATTTGCCTGATAGAAAATAAAATTCCTATTATAAAAAATATAATAAATTATTTAATTTTAATTTCTGGTATAGTTCTCGTACACTTAGATAATTGTTTCAAGTATTTGTACTACTTTTGATATTTAATTGACTATATAATAGAGATTATTATTGTATTTTTTTCTTCAAAACATTAAGGCTATAACATAATTTTATGTTAAAAAAAATTTAATAAGATATTAATTTTACATCTTTAACCATTAAGTACATGCAAAATATTACATTAATAAATTGCATTCATAAATGCAAATTCATATTAAATAAATATATTAATTAAGAAATTAAATAAGTTTAAAATAAATATATTGTTAGATGGATAAGTGTTAAAATAAAAATATAATTGTCTGACTTATATATTAAAGTCTATAAATTGCGTAAGATATATATAATTATATAATTCTTTCAAAACCAGAGAAAATTTGTTAGGGAAGGACGTTTAATATTTCCAATAGTTTCAATATTTTAATTTATTTTTATTTCTATGGTTAGTTTAGGCATCAACAAAGCCAAAGTTTTTATATTTTTTATATTTTTTTATAAACAATTTTTATATTTGTTTGCTTAGACAGTTTTAAAGAAAAAATGTTCTTGTGATTGGAATTTAGTTTATTTATTGTCTGAAGCGATGAGAGAAACTCTAAATGAAAGCAATAAGAAAACAAATAACTTTAACTTGATTTATTATCATGTTAACATTTTCATCTTGGGATTAGTGTAAACGTTTAAATGGATTTTTTTTAACGTGAAGAAAGGCAAGTTATCAGTTTTTGCTAATTAGTGAATTAAATATTTTTCTTCAAGTAAGTTAATGTAAGAGTATGTTGTTTTTATTTTAAATAAATTTATTACATTTTTTAATTCGAATTAACGAATTTCGGTGCCATTTCTTTCATTTATCTGTGTTATTATCATTTGAACATAAACAAATAAAGAAATAAATATAAATATTCTTAATGGAAGTAATATGAAATTTTTTAATTTAATCAGATGCTGGTTTTAACAGTTATTTTGTTAAATAGTAGATTTTGATAGTCATAGCTGTTTCGCGTGATGATTGTGTACTCTCATCAAGATTCGGAATTTATTTGTCGTTTGCTTTTTGGGTTTGTTTATTTACTTTCTCGTTACTATTTATATTTTATAATAATAGATTTTTATCTTTACAGAAAATGCGTATGTACATAAATCTAGATGAATAGTAAATTATTTGATATATATATATATATATATATATATATATACACACACATACATACATACATACATACATATACACACACACATAAAATAAATTGTTGTTTTTATTCAATATGTGGAATATGATTTTCAAATAAATATTTATAATAAAATATTTATACTGCCTTCTCGCGATAATCAAGTAAATTTGAAAGTAAAATTCATTAAGAAGACAATTGTATTATAGTACAAAAATGTTTGATAACCACAAGCGATTTCAAGCGCATGAGGCACTTGAGATGAACCGAGATGAAAATCTCGTTCTTGACTTATCCTTAAGTAATAAACCTATAAAAATAAGACGAAAGCAGAAGCGCGTCGGCATATCCGAGCGCCTTGAACTTTCGAAAGGGCGCAGCAGCGAGCGGACGCATGCGCAATCGCGAATAAACGCTGTCCCACTGGTGCGTACACGGGGCGTCGGTACTCGAGACGACTCACGTAGGTGAGCGATCAAAGCCTCCGCCCGATTTGCCCAGCGTCAATTCGTACCTGATAATCGGCTAAATGTTGGCGCCCCTATTTTCAGGGTACATGCCTTTTATGGACGAAGGTTTTCGAAAACTGCCATTCGTCATAGCTAAGATGTGCAAAACGGGGCAAAGCATGAGCTAAAAGCAGGCTGCAATTATTTTTCATTTCGATATTTTCGGTTAAATGCAGCTTTTCTGTGCAATATTTTCCTAAATATGATATTGTCAAAGCAATGAAATCTTTAGATTTTCTCGAATGCTGTTTTAAATAAATACCCTAATGTACGAGAGAGGAGCAATTGCATGTGTAAATATTACGAACTATTGATTTATCCTTTTATCAATTTCTCTGTGTAATGACGCAAGTGGGCCCAATTAATCAATTAAATTTTTAATACATTATTTTCTTGCATTTGAGTAAATTCTTAACACAAACAATTATGTAAGTCAAGAAGATTTTCTTAAATCCGGTTATTCAAAATATCTAAGTTGTTAACTTAAACTTTTTAAAGTAGAAAGTCTATAGATTCGGGCAAAAAATGTTTTTCTTACATGAGAGAGAGTAGTAGAAAATGTTTATAATATAGTATTATACGTGCAATTTTAAGTCCAATCCGAAATCTTGTTAAAACAGTTAATTTGAGATTAGTATAGGTTGCACGTGATCGGGACCTAATACCGTGAATTAAAGAGTATGTTAGGAAATATAATTACACGCAGTAGTAGCAGTAGTATCGGATATTTGAAAAATATTATTACAGCAGTCGTAAAGCTCATGAAAAAAGTAAATTCAATTAAGATTCGAAAGAAACGCGAACCGGTCAGAATTACTTTACCTCCTTTGATTTATGTCTATACCATTATAAATACACCATTACGGGTTGAACTTTCCAATGTATTCTTTCAACTTTCTCTCATGCTCAGTATGTCTAAATTGGTCGATTATATTAATTGTGCGATAACGTTGCTGTACTGTGGCTTTAATTGATTAAAATATTCAACCTTCGATTTTATCTTAGCCAATTCAGAGCACTTAATTCATTTTCGCAAGTAAATTTTATTAGTCCTTCGAGGTGTTATTTTATAATATTTTGCCGAGTCGCAGTGATGATTAGCTTCTTTATTTATAAGAATGCATTCATTATCAAGAGCGCATGCATTTAGCGAAAATTTTTTAATAATCAGTCGCGAGAACATTTACCTCAATGGAATAATCTCGTTATTTATCTGGTTGAAAGTCTTGCGACAGATGCTGTTTGGATTCTTAGTATAGATAGTTTCCTCAGGAGCCATGTAACTTTTGTCAATTTCGCGTTCTTTCATAAAGGACTTTGGCACGGAATTCATAGTTTTGTGCTTTTGAGTCCAATATCCAAGAGCAGAGATAGCGGTCGATGCCTGCAAATGTTACACAGAAGGGGCAGTGGACAACGCCGCCAGCGATAACGGCGTAAATAGGACGGGTAGGAGGTTTTGTTTCGGGAGGGGGAAGGAGAAGATGAGTAGGGGCCGCCGACACGCGTAATCGAGTCCTCGCCCCGCTGTGGGCTATCTGTTTTATTTATCCGATAACACGCCATTATGGACATAGCCAGCGTATAACGATTGGCTATTTATAATAAACATGTGGTGTATCGGTAATTAGGTGCGTAGGAGGTGCGCAATGAAAAGCCGCCGCATTTTCGGAGTTTATTTTTCACTTTCTTCCCTTGTTGTTTAGTTGCTATTTCCGTTGATCGTTGATGCTGCCCGCCTAAAATCTCTCTTTCTATCGCTGGTCGTATTATGCGCGCTTGATTAACGGGTTCGGCTATTTTTGTATACTCCAATCGTAATTTGCGCATTCAGCTCATTCAATGTGCAAGTGACATTTTGGGAAGGGGAATTTTATTTATAGTCGAACTTTTCTCATCTGCCTATAGGTTTATTGTAAATGTGGTTTATTATCGTCTATTTTGTTGTGTGGTAAATGACTTTGTAAAAGAGGTTTCGGTATTTATTTTTAGCTTAATCTATGACACGAAAAATTTTGAACGTAAAATTATAACACAATGCACACTTCTCTTAAGCAAGATTCAAGAACAATAATTAACTAAAAAATAAACTGGAATTTAAGTCAATTTAATTGTGCATATCTTGCGCATAAATTAAATAAATGATCGATTCAGAGTTAATATAATATTATAATTTTTAAGTGGAAGTTTTTTTTATTAAACACTATTGTATGCTTTTTTATCAAATTTGATCGCGTACACTATTTAAAATTTTCAAAGTAAATGATCATGATCAAATTACTATGTTTCTGTTCCAATGGATTTTTATCTATCAGAACATTGTTTAAAGCTTGACACACGCACAAATTATAATGAATAATTTCGTAATTATTATTCTTAATAAGAAAACAGGATGAACATTGAATTGAAAACAAATGTGTTCGTAAAGATTCTACAAATTCTTAATTTCACTTTAAAAAATTCATTTTAATTTAGCGGCAATTTATTAAAAATACATCACTAAATAGTTATTAAATAATTTGTTTCTCATTAAAATTTATTTGGTTCCAGCAAAAAAATAAAAAAAGTACAAAAATTGATTTTGTAATTAAATATTTTAAATTATATGAAGATAAATCATTTTTTAATTTTTCACGATAATTTTTATTATATTAGTTACATGTATGAAAAAAGTATTAGCAATACGAGACATGACATAGAAAAGATTGCTGCACGCGATCAAACTTTCGTAAAAAACTCTCATACAGATTTTCGCAGACAAGAAAATCGTTTCTAGAGTGAAAAAGACCATTTGAGCGATGGATTGACGGATGTATAAGCCAAATGTACGTTGCCAGGCTAAAGTTCGATCGAAAAATTCACTTTTGTGTTTTATATGTACGAAAAGCTTTCAAACTGATCGTTTCGTGCCTGATAAAGCTGTGTATACGTATGTTCTTTATTTTACACTTCGTTACACATAATAAAAATCTACTATATTTAGTTTTTTTCCCTAAAATCACTAGGTTTGTATTGCAAAATATTATTTTGACGATGTTAAAATATCGGTGAAATTTATAGCTTATGTGTATAATAGCCTAATTACTAACAAGATATTCTCATAATGTTACATATCAAATCGAGATTGTTAAATCATAAAGTAAGAGTTAACATACTTTTCATTACTTAATAATTTTTTATATAACAGTATGACTTTTATTAAATAAAAAATTTGAAGTACAATTTTACAAGTGATTATAACAACTATTATATTTAATACATTATAATACAAAATTAAAAAGAAAAGGTAATATCTGAATAAAATTATCGATGACACTTTTGCTGAAAAGATATTTACATAACTACTAGATATTAAGATTCTTACTTATAAACTTTTAAAATAAAATAAAATATTATAAACTATTAGATATAATTATTAAGATATTTATATTTATATATTTATATATAATCTAAGAATAATTTAAAGTTTACCTGCATTTAGGTAATTATCCATAGTTATATATCAATAATTATACAAATTATAAAAATCTTATGTTTAACGATTGACATATTAAAAAAATGTAATTTTTATTTTTAAAAATGGATGGAAACTCATTATTATTTTTTATCTGTACATAATTATAATAAACTTTAAGGCCAATATAATGCGTGATCGTCAAAGACTAGTAGTAAATAATAATCAAGTAGTAGAAGTTATACTCTTTTCGGACAGGCTGTGAGACTTCTCCTAGATATTGGTTGTAAATAAAAATGTTACCAAAACTACAGATCATTTATTTTTTGTTTTCATCTACATATCTTAGTGTAATATATTAGTAAATTGTTATGTAGGCGGTTCAATAAAAAGTATAATATTTTATTAAACATAAGAATTGTTAATATTATAAGAATGTATAATATAATAATGCATGTTATACATATATATATATATATATATATATATATATATATATATATATATTAGAATGCGGATTAAATAGTTTTGTGATAAGTATTGTATTTGGTGGATTTTTACTTAATATCAAATGTACACAAAGATATATAAATTTAAGAAATTAGTTAAAAATCATCAATGCTAATAAATAAATAATACGTGCATAATTATTTGATTAATATTTATTATGCATTTCTTATTAAACTGTTAGAATATTGCAGGTATTACAGAAAATATGTTACAATTATAATTATATTCATTATTTAATTGATATAAAAATAAAAATAAAATTAAAGGTTATATGAAATAAACGTAGTAGGTGATGACAGCATCAATCCTTAAAGTTCAGATGATCAGCTTTACTCCATGACGACTTGTTCTTTCAATTAATCGATGAAAAACGAGTAAATTACGCGAAGAGATAAGTCGGTTTCCTGGATTCATACGCATCTGCATACACGAAAGAGTATCCGTAAACCGGAATATTTACCCTGTGGTTTCGTTGTTTCATGTGCATACGCACGTGTGTACACTAATGGAATGGAGGAAAATGTAGGTCACGCGGCCAATGAGGGCATAGTTCATGAGAGGGGTTGACCAGCTTCACTTACCAGCGAGTCCCCTTTTTTCTCTCTTTCTCTCTTATCCTCACTTATACAACCATATATTACACACACGCGTCGTTGCGCGCGTATACGAATTTTCTCTCTCTTTCTCTCTTTCTTTGCGTCTGCCTCTCCCTCGTTCGTCTTTCTCGTCGTCGATCCATTGCCCCCTATTTGGCCCACAAGTGGCGGTCGTTCTTCGCCCATCTACGAAACGTCTATGACAAGATAATCGACCGCGTGGTCGAGGGACCGCCGACCCTTAACTTACCACGTGGAAATTATCCGAAGTGTCTTGATTACCGATCTGATTCAGACTCGTTTACTTTACGGTATATTTTGTATAAAACTATACTATTGAATTACAATTGAAGTTTCGAATATAATCAGAGACCATTTTGTATTTGTTTATTAGAGAATTGATCTAAAAAAGGTTTTTTTTAGATATCTAGTAGAGAAATTATAGTTTAATCGACAAAAAATTTCTTTTCCAGCAAAAAAAGTTGATTTTTATGCAGTAAAATATCAAGTGAGAGAATGGCAAACCAAGGCTAGAAAATTTTTATTTAATTTCAAATGTATCCCAAAAATAATTATAAATATTTGCAAATGTTCGAATCAATAACTCCGTATACAAATACACACGTACATATCTAACATTATTTCTTAATAATTAATTTATACATACACACACGTGTGAATGTATAATGTGAATACGTAACAATTATGCATGTTTTCAATGTTGCGTCAATATTTACAATTTTATAAACTATATAGTTAGTTATCTTGGGAATATAATATTTCTTTATTATATAAAGTTTACATTATAAATATTTTTGAAAATACTTCAGAAAAATATGAAAATTTTAAACAATTACAAAAATTATAATAATGTATT